>OZJO01001065.1:0-33947 GCA_900406225.1 Acrobeloides nanus | reverse complement strand
TAAGCAGCTAGACTATTGACACCAAAGGTTCCGGGTTCGAATCCCGGTTCATAATGTTTCTTTTTGCATATAGAAAATTTAATTTTTTTTAAATTTTTTTCTTACAAGGGTCGAAAAATTGCAAAAAATTTTTAAAAAAAATTAAATTTTTCTATATGCAAAAAGAAACATTATGAACCGGGATTCGAACCCGGAACCTTTGGTGTCAATAGTCTAGCTTTTTACTCACTAGACTATGAAACAAAATAAGCGTTTTTCAACTCAGCAAAAATTTTTGCTGAGTTTTGGCTGAATTTTGGCTGAGTGAAAAAACAGTATATTTTTGTATAAAAACTCTTAAAATCGTTTTATTGTTCATTTATGATACTTTTGTGCACAAAATTTTTATTTTTACGCATAACAAATTTTTTCGATTTTGGCTGAACAGCCAAATTTGGCTTTTTTGCGAACTATGACCCCAGGCAGAAAAATACGCGAATTTCGATAAAAATGCAACATTTATCTCCTAAATCTTTAATAAGAAAGTGTTTTTAGGGTCAAAAAAAGTGTTTTTGGGGACAAAAAATGTGTCTTTCGAGTCAAAAAACGGGGTTTTAGGGTCAAAAAACATTTTAGGGGCCAAAAAAGTGTTTTTAGGGTCACAAAACGTGTCTTTAGGATATAAAAAAGCGTTTTTAGAATCAAAGGAACTTGTTTTTAGGGTTAAAAAACATATTTTTATGAAAAATCATAAAACATAGATTTTAGCAAATCCAAACCTGTTATATGGCATTTTTTGAAAAATGGAATTTCACCACAGTACCACCTTATCTGACATGGGTTCAAGCTAGAGATCAATTTTTTACTAATAATGGTGTTACTGGATTTAAAACTATGTGCCCGTAAGGTTTTTATCTGGGTATTCGTGTAGAAAATATGCGATTTCGGCGTTTCCCGTAGAGAATATGCGAATTTCATTATCAATTCATAAATCGGGCTAATTTTATGCGATTTTTAAGAATTTAGTCATTTATAGAAAAAATTTGAAATTTTGGCATTTTTTGAAAACTCGGTTTTGAAAAAAATGATTTCTTTCATACATACCCAGTGGGGGGGGGACGGTCCACCCCCATCACCCACCCACCAAGGGAAATTTGGCACCCACCCACCAGACATTTTTTGAAGTGTCCCTCCCACCATTTTAGGCTAAAATTTGTGAAAATTATATAATTTTTGAGCCAATTTTTTACTTAAAAAAATCAGTTTTTACCCTATTTTGAGCTCAAAATCGACTTTTGACTCAATTTTTAACATTTTTCAAAAATTTTCGAATAAAAAAATCAATTTTTGAAAAAATTGTTAAAAAAATTACGTCCCCTTATCCCCAATTGGTCATCCACCCGCCCTCCCTCCATGCAAGTGTCCTTCCCCTACTGGATATGTATGATTTCTTTGTTTAAAAATGTTCAAATTTTTCAAAAATTTCGATTTTCAGACGAATTCGCACCTATTCCTAAAGTCCATTGACCTTTTAGATGGATGATGACCCGAAAACAATGTATTGGACAATATGATCCGACTTGTGCTACAGGAGATGTTTGGATGGCAGCATTAGGGGTACCCATGACAGATGCATACGATTATCTCAGTCAATATGGGATAGATAACTGGGATTGCAATCCTAGTACAGGTTATAATGGTTAGTTAAAAATTGACTTTTTTCAACAAAAACAAAGGTATTTGCATCATTTCTTTTCACTCGCCAAAAACTTTTTAAACGGGTTTCTAGAAAAACTCTTTATAAACCATACCTCGACAAGGGAGTAAAGGGTGGCCCATAAAAAAGGACCCTTTTCCATTTTTGGACAAATTTTTTCAAAAAACTAAAAATGTTCAAAAAATTTTTTTTTAATTTGACCAAAAAATGAAAAGGGCCCTTTTTTATTGGCGGCCCAATAGATATTATGGACTTGTATTTTGAGGTTTCAGCCTCAAAATTGGAGCTTGTCAAAAAAGGTCATTTTTAACCTAAAAGCATCAATTTTTGACCAAATTTTGCTTATTTTTGACCTAATTTTTCAAAATTTTATTTATTTTAGATGGTAAAATCCATTTTTAACCCCAAGACAGGGATCCGAAATCTGATTTTTGAAAAAGATGCTTAAAAAAACGTTTTTAGATACCGTTGCCAACTTTTACTGCCTAGATAATGTTCGCCAGTACCACCAATCTGACATTCTTGCATGCGTTAACTCATATAACACTTCTATTCAACAAAATGGCTTTAGTTGCAGGTAATACACTCAAATTTTAACAAACACATTTAGTCCGTATCAAAAATAGATACCAGAAAAAGTTCCCTCCTTATAGTATGATGACACAAGTTCGATTCCCACGGTCGACTGAAAAGTATTTGCAACGAAATTTTTTCTCGAAGAAAAGGTTTTTATAAAATTAGGACCTCAAATTCGAATTCCTGGAATCAAGTTATTCAACAAAATGGCTTTAAAATTTTTACAAAATTTTGGAATAGGCAAAAAAGTTCGGCCGAACGGGGAGTCGATCTTTCGGGCTCAACATTGCTTAACTTGCAAGATCGGATGAGATGGCGTTACAGAGAGGGGGTTTAGAATTAAAAAACGTGTTTTTAGTGTCAAAGAACACTTTTTATGGTCAAAAAATGTGTTTTAGGGTCAAAAAATTATGTTTTTAGGATCGAAAAACGTTTTTAGAGTAAAAAAACTTGTTTTTAGAGTCAGAAAACATGCTTTTAGGGTCATAAAACTTGTTTTTAGGGTCAAAGAACGTGATTTCTGGGTAAAAAACCTGCTTTTAGGGCCAAAAAACATTTTTTAGGGTCAAAAAACGTATTTTTAGGTTTCGTGGGGAACTTTTTGTGGTATCTCCCTTTGTTTCAAAACCACTATACCCCAAATTTTAGTATTCTCGGAACCTATATCAAGTGCGTTACCGCTGTTTATACAAAATATTGTAACGCCATGGGAGGGTATGTTGGATGTAGTATAGCTGAAGCAGGTGCCTTTGAAGATATTGGCTATTGTGCTTCTCAAATTCCACCTTGTGTTAGACCAAACGGATTTTTGGGTATTAGTGAAAAAATTATTAGAAAAAAGAAGATAATTTTTTAGAGATAAAATTATGAATATTCATAAAAATTTTTATAAATAAATCTATTTTTTCAAATAAATTTTGTCAAGTCTTGTAGCGTCCTATCCATTAGACGATGAGCGATTTACAGGCAGGCCTGTAGCTACCTTAGGACATGCCGGGTCTCGTGTCCCCTAAACTGACAGCTGGTCAAAAAATCATAAGGAGATACCTTTATGATTTTCTTTTTCGGCCGAAGGACGAGATAAACATAAGGGGTCTTATGATTTTTTTCATTTGCCCCCTCCGAAATCGGACAAAAAAATTTTTACACGTTTCGTACGTAATGAGGGGAATGAGAGTTTTTAACATTTAGAGATTCAATTTAAAATAAAAATTTATTGACAATAAAACATTTGTTACAATTCAAATTTTATCGAGCAACATTATTAGTAGCAGGTTTAAAAATAGAATTTGATACAATCAAAACATGAACTTTATCACGACGCAAGACTTTTCTAAAGAACTTAAACAATGCCTCTCTATAAGGAGTCAAATAAAAAATATAAATTAGATTGTCGATGCAAACAAAGATTTCTTGAAAAACCCATATGAAAGCATTATAAAAATTTCCGAATGTATTATAGCAATCGATTGTCGGTAGATTACCGAAACTTTGGGATACGTTATAAAACGCCGATATTCTAGATGCGCAAAGGAAAAAATTAATCATGTTTTGGCATATAATAACCCAAGCAATACGTTTTCGTTCAATTATTATCTGTTTTTGGTCCAATTTTTTACGAGTTTCAGTGAAGAATAGATGTGAACAAGCACAAAAATCATCAGAATTAGACTGATTGAATTTGTTACGACGACTGTGGATATAGAGGTTATGTAATAAGCGATAGAAATATTATTATTTGAGGAGATATTTTATTTATTTGAGGAGATAAAATATTTATCTAAGTATATTTATTTGAGTATATTTATTTGAGGAGATAAAATATTTATCTAAGTATATTTATTTGAGTAGATAAAATATTTATCTGAGTATATTTAGGCTTAGCCTTAGGCTTAGACTTAGGCTTAGCCTTAAGCTTAGACTTAGGCTTAACCTTGGGCTTAGCCTTAGGCTTAGCCTTAGGCTTAGCCATAGGCTTAGACTTAGGCCTAGCCTTAGGCTAAACCTTGGGCTCAGCCTTAGACTTAGGCTTAGCCTTAGGCTTAGTCTTGGGTTTAGGCTCAGCCTTAGGCTTAGACTTAGGCTTAGTCTTGGGTTTAGGCTCAGCCTTAGGCTTAGACTTAGGTTTAGCCTTGGGCTTAGGCTCAGCCTTAGGCTTAGGCTTAATCTTGGGCTTAGCCTTAGGCTTAGGCCTAGCCTTAGGCTTAGGCCTAGCCTTAGGCTTAGGCCTAGCCTTAGGCTTAGGCCTAGCCTTAGGCTTAGGCCTAGCCTTAGGCTTAGGCCTAGCCTTAGGCTTAGGCCTAGCCTTAGGCTTAGGCCTAGCCTTAGGCTTAACCTTGGGCTTAGCCTTGGGCTTAGGCTCAGCCTTAGGCTTAGGCCTAGCCTTAGGCTTAACCTTGGGCTTAGCCTTAGGCTTAGGCTCAGCCTTAGGCTTAGTGTAGGCTTAGACTTAAGCTTAGCCTTTGGCTTAGCTTTGAGCTTAGGCCCATCCTTAGGCTTAGGTTTAGCCTTAGGCTTATCCTTTGTTTACTCAAATAAATATATCCAAATAAATATTTTATCTCCTCAAATAAATATAATCAAATAAATATACTCAGATAAATATTTTATCTCCTCAAATAAATAGGTTCCATAAGCGATATAGGGGAAATTATAGATAAGATGCAAGTCACTTAGTGTTATGAGGATATACATGATGTAAAATATGCCAAATACTATAACGTCGTAGCCAAATATACAAAAGAAAACGCGTTTGTTATTTCCGAAGAAGAATTTGTATAAGTCGGATTTATGGGTTAATAGATAGCGATTCAACGCTAAAGGTAATGAGGCAGTGATAGATGTGGTTACACCTTGTGTTCCGATAGCTAAATTTTTAGGTTAATAAAATTAAGAGAGTGTTTATAGGTATAGATATAGGTATATGTATAGGTATACAGTAGCGAAAAAAACTTCGGAGCTGTACGACCTGGGGGCGCACTTAAAGCACCAGTCCAGTAAGTTACGATCATATGAAAAAATGATATATTCAGAAAGATCATGAAAAATGAAGCATTTTTTATTTTTACGGCATGTTCTGAATCGTTGTAGTTTTCGAGATAATTGCGTTTGAAATTTTGAATTTGTTACAAGCTTATCATTGTAATACACAAACTTTCTTAAATTTTTTGCGGAAAAATCGATTTTTGCATCAATTTTTTAAATTTTCATAAAATGAATATTGTGCAATTTTTTATAGCTAAATGAGACGAACAAAATGACACCAAAATTATCCAATTTGAACATTGTTTTGGGTTATTGAAACGAAAACATAAATCAGAATTTTCGTTTCAATAACCTAAAACAATTTTCAATTTGGATAATTTTGGTGTCATTTTGTTCGTCTCATTTAGCTATAAAAAATTATTACAATGCTCATTTTATGAAAATTTAAAAAATCGATGCAAAAATCGATTTTTTCGCAAAAAATTCAAAAAATTTTTTGTATTACAACGAAGAGCTTGTAACAAATTCAAAATTTCAAATGCAATTATCTCGAAAACTACAACGAAATAAGGGACCCTTTGATTTTTTCAGTCTTTGTCGGATTTCAGGGGGCGCGACGCCTGATGCGCCTTAAGGTAGTCACGGATATGGATATAGGTCATGATCTAAGTCTGGGTCATGGTCTAGGCTTATAGTATTTAACTTTATGGCGATTAGGTAATTATTAAACTATACTACCTAATATGCCATTTAGAAACAAATTCGCAGCCTCTTTACTTCAATGATATCCACGAGTCCAAGGAAGCGTGGATAGATATTCCATCACCAAAAATCTACTAATTAGCGGATAAAGCAAATGGAATATAGCAATATTCATAATACACCATTTAAAAGTTCCATCAATCTTTCCAAAGATCGAAATCAAAATTATAACTGTAGAAAGAACAATATCTATACAGTTGACTGGAATTTCGAACCAAGTTGATAGATTTGCGAAATAATCCGAATCTTCGCAATAATAAGGATACTCGATACCATCGCAAGAATTAAGTTGTTGCAATACTTTGCAACAAATCTCATTTTCTTTGCTAACTGCACAATATAAAGTATTGTTTAATCTCATACTTGACATAGTAAAATTTTTAAGAATTTCAAAGAAAATGCGCTTTTATTAGTTAGAGAAACTTCCTGTGTTTAATCACTTTTCACGAACTTATCCCATAAATATGCAGAGTATTATTGCCTTTTCGTAGTTAAGATTACCGGTAAATATGAATAATTTCTAAATCTGTGTTCTTGGTCTAATAATACGCCCATTAATTGCGTCAAGATATTACTTTTTAAAAATTCATATTTGTCTGAAAGTTGATGTTTTAGCTCGAATATCAAGGTATTTTGGTTTCTTTTACGTGGATAAAAGTTAAAATCGAAGACATTGTGCAAATGAGGAAGTTTACGTAAACTTGAATTAAATGACAAAAATCAAGGGATTGAACTATTTTAAGAAAAATTAAAAGTTAAAAAGAGATTTGGTGTATAAAAACGGCTCTAGAAATTTTGACAATAGACTTTTGTCAATGGAATTTTGCCAACGAATTTTATAATGTTCAATTATTAAATAGATTTTTATTGAATAAGCAACCATTTTTATGGTTGCTTTGATTCAATGCTGTCTGATTCAACAAATAATTTTATTATGACAAAAGTGGATGAATTATCCGGGCAATAAATTTTTATATTTTGTCATTGGCAAAAGTCCGCTTTTTTCGTTGTCAAAATTCCTAGAGCCTATAAAAACTCATAGTTCAAAGATTTATTAATTTATTAGTCGGTTCATGAAGATCGATTTGATAATACAATCAACTCAACTATGTGACACCCCCTCCAATACGAATGCCGAAAAGCTTTCAGGACTTGGCAAAATCGGAATTAGTGATGTTCAATGTTATAAGCCCAAAATCGGTACAATGATAAAACACAAAGCCTGGTACAACCCTTGTGACTTTTTAGCATTACATTGTGTTAAAAAAGTTTATGGTGGCTATGGTTGTGAAAAGCATTCTCGAAAATCAAATGACGAACAAGAAAGTTGAGTTGCAAAACAAATACTTTATGTGAAGCATGTTATTTTTAAATTTATATTTTTTTAATGTTTAAAGTTATCTTACAAAAATTAATTTTATCATGATAAAGAACAATTGTTACAAGTGTATATATGAATTCTACGTGTTTTTTAAGTAAATTTACAAAAAGAAATAAAAATGATCTAAAAAATGGTATTAAAATACGATTGTTCAATAAGATTTCGCCGAGTTCACAGTGACAATAGTGCTTGTTTTTGTAGAAACCACAGTGGTAATTTTNGTAAATTTACAAAAAGAAATAAAAATGATCTAAAAAATGGTATTAAAATACGATTGTTCAATAAGATTTCGCCGAGTTCACAGTGACAATAGTGCTTGTTTTTGTAGAAACCACAGTGGTAATTTTGCCCTTCTTACGTTCGGTCATTCCCGGTAGAATTCTTTTTCTAACAGATTTGATCATTATTATAAGAAACCACGATGGAGATAGACATATGAAGTCGATAAAAAATCTTCTGACTTCCACGCATGGATCAACCAGAAATTGTACGGCCGGTGTAAGTTTGCTAATGAAAAATATAAGCTAAAAATTTATTTTACACCTATATTAAATGATTAAGCTTACATGAATTAAACTATAACAGAATTGATTTATAAACATGATGCACGAGATTATCAACATCTTCAATTCTGGGCTAAAAATTGTTTACTTTATAAAAGCTTAGGCTTAGATTTAGCTTTACAAGTGTCACGCAACTGTCATCCTCAATTTTTTTTAAACATAGCTCAGTTTGAAACTATAACTGTGAATGTGCACACTGTTACAGAACAGTTTTAGCAAACTGTGACTATTAACATTCACATTTTTGATTTTTTTAAACACATTTTCAAACTGTTATAACATTTTAAAACTATGTTGGCACAGAACAGTCACAGAAATAACACTAATAATATGATATAAAAAATGCAATACTTACCCTTTAATATGACTCGAAGCATTTCTCAAGCTAGTATGAGAATGAGAAAATTTTTTGCGCTGTCGAACAACCGATATTATGGTTGTAAGATTTAAAGCAGCGTTAATTATAGCACAGGAAAATGATACAATAAACTCGCCGAAATCTAATTGAATCTAAAAAATCGTTATTTTTCTATCTGCATTTGATTTTGATAACATACCCCATCTCCAGGCCCATCGAGTATCTGGTTCATATAGTAATACAACTGTCCATAATTAACAAAAGAACATAGTACAACCCAGTGGTACCATATTTTATATGTGAACAAGATTGGTAACAAAATCACGATTAATAAACCAATAGGAAAAACAATTTTCCACATCTAAATTTTGATGTATGGTTTAAAGTAGAAATTTATTGGAGGCACTTTGGGTATCTCGGAGGAACCTTTGTGACACCATAGGGGTACCATGGTATCAGTGTAAGGACTCTGTGTTACACTGCACTTTTTAAGCACCCATTGGGCATTTTGGGGCCACCGAAGGAGCATCTTAGAGTCACACGGGCCTCTCTCGTATATAATAAATTGTATATAAGAATTATCCTTACACTGTCTTCATGTTTAAAAATTACGGCAACAAAACGATTGAGAGTTACTAAGACCGTAATAAGCATGTCGGCAAACATAAAGTAGGCTAATAAAAAATACCAACATGTCGTAAACAATCTTCCAAAAACACTATAGTTTGAAATCCATTCCAGTACGAAATGTAACATTGGTGCATTGCCTACATGGTCTTTGAGTTGATTTGTTACCCACCAACATGAGTCCTAAAAATATTTATAATAAATGATATTATTAGGCTTAGCTTAGGCTTTGGCATAGGCTTAGGCTTATTCGTAGGCTTATCTTAGGTTTAGGCTTTGGCTTGATATTGAATGGTATGTGGTATAGTAATTTTTTGAATGAGAATTAGGATATTCATCGGCTTAGGCTACCTAGCTCTCCACATTTCTACCTCACTCGCTCTCTCCCTACCCCGTCTCTCTCTCAAAACCAAACCAAATTCAACCGATTCAAAATCAATTACCACAATATTAGCCACAATCCAAACGACATAAAATGAACTTGAAAACTCCTTTTTTCGATCCTTTAATAACACGAAATAAACTCGAAAATTTAATAACAATGTTAGTAGACCATACAACACCGCTGTTATAGCCGTGATGTTATACCAATTGGGGTCCCGATGTGCGTTGTGAGCTATCGCCGCTTCTAAGCCTGTGCAGTAATTATAAGCTACAACGTCCGTCCAATGTACATCGTTTAGCCAATCCATGATGTAAAAAAATGGTCACTTTATCAGGATAATAAGGTAACTATTTAATATTTTTATAGGTGGAATTTGAGTATGTAAGTGACGATGACTTTAGAATCAAGAGAGCACTGGTTTAAGCTCTTTATTCTAGAAGAAAAATAAGTTGTTCTCAAAACTATGCGTCAAATGAAGGGAAAACTTTTTTTTCACCTTTTTTATAGTAGCCCAGTAGCCACATGTTTTGAATATTTTTTCTCATATGTGGTAGTAAATAATATGTTTATGAGAAAAAGTCATAATTTTAATTCATGTCGAAAATTTTAATTAAAATCTGGACAATTACCTACAACATGATTGTGCGAAAATGATTTGATTTTTCTGATCCCCTTAGACCTACATCTACTTGCGTATGTACCGAACAAAAAAAGTTTTATAAATAAACATTTTTTTATATTATTTACAACATGACCATTCAGAACTTTTCCCATCGTTTTGACTCTTTTTAGAAATGCATTTAAAACGCATGTGCCAGGACTAAAAAAGTTTTATAAATAAAAATTTTAATATTATTCACAATATGACCATGTGGAACATATGAGCATGCGGAACGTATGAGCATGCGGAACTTTTCTTATCGTTTTTACTCTTTTTAGAAGTGCATTTAAAACTCATGTGTTAATCTTATGAGGGTTGTCAGGCCGAACTACTAAAAATAAACTATAGAGCGTTCATTTTGGTATGCAACATCAATGTTTTTAGTCGTTCTCGCACCCTCTCTAACGAATTTCTATGCAATCTTTTTTAAATTGTAGCTGAACAATGGCCGAATAAGTGTTGATAAAAATTTTTGAAATCCCTTGATCCTAACATTGTCAAAAATTACTTTGAAGTTTTCAAAGTCGATTTTCTTCACCTTAACAAAATGTTAGAAATTTAATTTTGTATGAAAATACAGAGCTTTAGTCCCTCTAACATATGTACCCCCAAAACCCGAACCTAGCTATGCCTAAGCCACCTACTACCTCCTCTCATCAGATACCCAAAATTTGATTATGAATGAAAAACGACGGAAAACATGTAAAATTCTAGGTTCTTTACCAACCCATTGTCGACGAAAATATTACAACTTCGGGAACAAAACATGCTTGGGTCATTGAACGACCTCGGAGTTTTCAAATAAATTTTATTTCGGATGATATGCAAGAGGACGGATGGGCTTTAGAAAGTCAAGGCTTTAGCAAAATGTCAAAAGTATGAGAAAAGTTATTTTATTTTAACAATTATACAAAAAATTTATAATTTAGATGATTAATCTCCTAACAACTACTTTCGCGATGAGTTGTAAAAGTAAGCTGTTTTCAGCTTTTTTATTGAGCCCTGTTGCATAAAAATTTTTTTGCACAAAGTAAAATTCGAAAAAAATTTTTTGACCTTGAATCAGGTTCAGGGAAGCATTTTCACGCTTCGGCGATGCGCACAATCGATTTCTCGCATGATTTTACCCCTAAAAATGATATTTTTTAGAAAAATTTTTTTCTTGGATTAGTCCATAAATGTCACCGCTGTTTCATGGTAAAGGAGGTCAACCATACCCGAGCGGAGCTCGATTTTGCCCATATTTTGTATATAAAAATTTTTAGCTCAACTAACTGATGATATTCTTATGAACAAGCTAAAATCCGAAAATTTTACAATGGCAATTGGCGAGCCGTTTGATGCATGTTTCTATGCTGTCATCGCTCGTTTAGGCATAGATAATTATTAGTGCTTATGTCGGCTCTGGATTTAATGCTTTTATGAATGGCAAATTTGGAATCCCTTCAACTCCTAGTTTTCTCCCAGGTAATCACTTTTTAAAATAAAAATCTGAAAATCGATATTTAGGACTATTTTCGGGTCCTCCACCACTAAGTTATGTCGAAAGAGGCAAGAGTTTATTTGGAGTAATATTTTTGAACTATTGGTTTTATAACAATTTTGTGGTTCCATTGGAAGAAGTTGCAAAACCTTTATTAGGAGATAATTTTAATGTCATGGTAGGTATACCTAGAAAAACGAATGTCAGAACTTTGTTTAGAACATGTTAGCTGAGAGCAGTCTAATTTTTATTAATGCGGATGAACATCTGGATTATCCTATGCCTACTTCTCATAAATTTATTTACATAGGAGGTCTTGGTCAAACTCAACCGAAGCCTTTAGAAACGGTGAGATCAATGGCATAGGGATGGGGTGGCATTTCGGGTACGTACCTCCTCCTCCACAAAGGTCCAAGTAACGAAAAAAATAATCTCCCGTAGTTTTTGTTGGATAAAAAAATCATAAAAATCCCATCTTATAGTCTTTGAGCGACGTCGACAAAGTACCACACTTAATCGATCCTTTCCCTACCGTTTAAGGGCCGCCACTAATACGTTCGGACAGCTCCCGAACGGACTTTAGTTCACTAATAACTTCACTAATTGCGTTCAGACGCGTTCGGAAACATCACTAATAGTCGTTCGGGCGCATTCAGAAACGTTCGGACGCGTTCGGAAACGTTCGGATGCGTTCGGGCGCTCGTCCGAACGTTTCCGAACGCGTCCGAACATTTCAGAACGCGTCCGAACGCCTATTAGTGATGTGTCCGAACGCAATTAGTGATGTTATTAGTGATAAATTAGTGAAGTCAAAAATTTCCGAACGAATTAGTGGCGGCCCTCACCGGCCAGAAATATGCGAATTTTGATCACGATCATAAATTGTTCATTGTGCTAAAAAGGAGACAAATTTAGCACCAATGTCTTTTAGAACATTTATGTTCTTGCTCAAAATTCGCATATTTCTGGTCGATGACAAATATTGTCACTTTTTTAACTTGTGCACCCCTAAAATTTTCCATTAAACCAAAAAGCTGGCCAAAATTTGCATATTCATTAGTGATGAGAAAAAATTTCTGAAGCCCAATTTTTTCTTGTATGAATCGTCGAAGGAAATCGAAAAATCCTCTCCCTCAAAAAGTCATCATCACTTTTCTTCGACAACTCTTTGATTCATCTTCTTCCTCCTCACGCCAAAAATCACTCATGGCCGTAACAAGTTTTTTTCCGGAAATTATTCAATAAATAAATGTAAACATTACTTTTGATTAGAAATCAATAGGAAATGGCAATTTTTGGCGAGCCATGGGAAAACTATAAAACAACTTTTTTCGACCATTTTTCGAGGTTTGAATTAATATTTGAAAAAATAGATAAAAATTCGTCAAAAATTGAAAAATTCTTTAAAAATCGACAAAATCTATCAAATTTTGAAAAATTCATCAAAATCCAAAAATTCGAAGAAAAAATCAAAAATTTGTCAAAAATTGAAAAATTCTTCAAAAATCGAAAAATTCGCCAATTTCTAGAAGGGTATTTCATTTTTACCAACAGCTCAAAATTCAAGATATATGTCAAAAAAATCTTTTTTGATTTTTTTGGCCCACCCTGTAATACTAAAATTCAAAGACTTACATATCTCAATTTATCCGGAGCCTTAATATTATTCTTAAAACTCCCAATAACACAATCAACAAATAAAAATAATATTGCATAAAAATACATTTTCCTCCACAACAAGATTGGGTTACTGTAGAAACAATCGAAGTGGAGCATTATCTCGCGCTCTCTCAATTTCCACCAGTCAAGTTAGAAAATGAAGAACACCCAAGGCACGTTTCGAGGCACTCGAACACGGATAATAAAAGTTGAGTTGAACAAAGAGTCAATAAAAGTTTCAGTTTTAGGAAATAGGAATAGGAAAATTTGTGTATTCTTTTTTGTCAAAGGTTGTTCAAGGTTACCCGACTAGCCGAAATTAGCCGATGTTTGAATTTTTTGGGTAGTAGAAAATTTTTAAAGATTTTAATGCATTCGTGGAATTTTGAACAGTTGGTGGCATATCTAGAATTTTTTATTTACACGGTATAACAAAAAAACTGGAATTTGGGCTATTTTTTCACGTTTTTTCGACCCGAAAATTTTTTTCAAAAATGAAAAAAAATTAGTACATGTTTCGGGAATGATTTTGAAAATTTTCGATTTTCGCTTCAATACAAAACACTCATTTCCCTGAATCAGGGTCAGACAAGCGTTTTCAAAGCTTCCTTGATTCAGGGCAATGAGTGTTTTGTATTGAAGCGAAAATCGAAAAATGTTGGGTTTCCTGTCTCAAAATAATCTTTCTAGGGTAATTTTATGCGGGGAATCGATTGCGCACATTCCCGAATCTTGAAAATGCTTCCCTGACCCTGGTTCAGGGAAATTAATACATGTTCGATTTTCGCTTCAACACACATTTCTCTGAATCAGAGTCAAGGAAGCATTTTCAAGATTCGGGAATGCGCGCAATCGATCTCGAAATTACCCTCACAATATGATTTTGAGGGAGAAATTTCAAAATTTTTCAATTTTCGCTTCAATACACAAATCTATTTCCTGAATCAGGATCAGGGAAGCGTTTTCAAGATTCGAGAATGCGTGCAATCGATTCCTCACATAAAATTAACCCTGATAGGGTCATTTAAAAAAATTTCGGGTCGAAAAAACATGAAAAGATAACAAACGCAGTGGCTTGTTTTCATATTTCCTCGGCGTATCCAAGGCAAGGTTCACGAAAATGCAAACAAAAGTTGGATACGAACAAACCATATGGCCAAGTGGTTAGGATCGTCGCCCAATGCACTAAAGGTGCAGGGTTTGGATCTTCCTTGAAGCTTTTTGCATATTTCATGATTGCAGAAATCTTCATAAAAATCACCTCATAGGGGCGAATTTTATGCGAGGAATCGATTTCGCACATTTCCGGATCATGGAAATAAAATAAAAAATTTAAAATGGGTTAAAATTTAAAAAGTTCATATAAAAAATTAAAAAATGGGTTAAAATTTTAAAAAATTTAAAAAATGGGGGCCCATGGCCCTGGTCGGACCGTAAAAAATCGCGGCCCCATTAAACTGGCAAGTTTCATATATCAAATTTCATCATTTTCGTTCCAATACACCAACTTTTATGCAATTCGAAAAAATCCATAAAAACTGAAAAATTGTCATAAATTAAAAAACTTTCAATACAAGAAAAATTTGTCAAAATTTGAAAATCTATAAAAATCGAAAAATCATCAAACAAGTAAAATTGATCAAAAATTGAAAATTCGTCAAAAATCTAAAAACTCGCCAAAAATCGAAAAATTCGCCAAAAATTGAAAAAAATCGTTGTTTTGAGGAGATTTGTGTACACGTATGGTCATATATGCCTCAATGATAACAAAAAAAAACAAGACGCCGCAAAACCGACAAATCTGCATCAAACTGACCCAGACTCTAGCAATTCCACCAAAATTACAACTTCTCCGAAACAAAAACTTGATATCCCCCTTTCCATTCCTTTTCATAACAATAGCTAAGCACGAAGCCGAATACAACCTCAGAGTGATTGTTTGATTGAAATTACGTGTCTCCTCAAAGAGGCGCGCATTTTTTTACGACTATCTGTCCGATGCCACCGAAATGAAATAAAAGGCAAAGTGGGAAAGAAGAAGAAGAAATCATCAGGCGGAGTCATTCCTCTACGAGTTACTGTACATAAAATTACTACTCGGATTGCGCGTGTTCGACAAGCGGCGACGAGACAAACCGTTTTCCGCCGCCCGGAGGAGCATAAAATTCGGAGAATGAGTCATGAAAAAGTGGGAAGAGGAGGAGGACAAACAAAGAATAAAAACTTTTTATGGGATTTATGAAGAAGAAAAAGAAGTTTTGGAAAATTTATTTATGGCCATTCTCGGAGTAAAAAAAGAAAATTGAATTTTATCATCATCGTCATAGGTGTAGGGGGGGGGGGACAAAGGTCTCATGATACATGTTTTCGATCTTTTTTTGGTCTCATGATACGACATGTTTGCAACCTTTTTTGGTGAATAAAAAATTTTCAAAAAAGGGTTTTGGTGAACAACATGTTTTCGATCAGCTTTACTAAACAATTGTTTACTCGAAACTGAAATAGAAAATAATGCAGAGACGATGGTTGATAACAAAAGGAATTTGTACTTGTGTTCTTGATAGAATTTGAAAGGGCATCCTCGCCGGTCAAGTCGTAGAAGATTTTCAAAATGTTCCAATTCAGATTTCTGGCGGGAAGAGTAATCAAATAATGTTGCTATTACAGTCTGTTAGGCATTCAAAGTAAGAATCGTTTCATTCATTTCCTTCTCACAACGCTAAACGGCAAGTTATTTCGAATCTTCACCTCACGCACATATTCGAATTTCTGAGAATCCGGGACAGAGCCCGCTGTTTCTGGCGGGACGAGTGACCCAATATCGTTGCTATTACAGTCTGTTAGGCATTCAAAGTAAGAATCGTTTCGTTCATTTCCTTCTCACAATGCTGAAGGGCATGTTATTTCGAACTACAAAATTGACTAAACGGTCTAGTACTTCATCTTTGGATCCACTGGCAGATTCCTTCAGTTGTTGGACGACACATGTTAGAGGCTAAAAAATGAGCCGATTTTTGTAAAACGGAAGTAGACAGTGTCGCAAAACTCGCTGATAGTCGAGAGAATTCATTTTGTTCGTCACAAACGCCAAGCTGAGCTTGCAAGTCGAACTGAAGGAGACCCATACCATGACATTACCACCACCAAAGTTGCGTCTTGAGAAAACTCTCTCTTCTTCCAGGCCTCTGGCGGGGCGAGTGACCAAATATCGTTGCTATTATAGTCTGTTAGACCACAAAGTAAGAATCGTTTCGTTCATTTCCTTCTCACAACGCTGAACGGCTAGTTATTTCGAACTACAAAATTGACCAAATAGTCTAGTGCTTCATCTTTGGATCCACTGGCAGATTCCTTCAGTTGTTGGACGACAGGTTTTAGAGTCTAAAATTGTGCCCCAACATTATGTGCGCTAATAATTGAGCCCCATTTGCGCCCCGAAATTTGCGCTCTATTATTGCGCCCCTACATATGTGCGCTAATAATTGCGCCCCAGCATTTGCTCACCTGACTTGTAAAATATCTTTCAAAAAAGGTCGAAAATTTTAAAAACGGAAAAAGACGCACAATTCGGGTGTGCAAATATTAGCGCGCATATGTAGAAGCGTAAATGTCGGGGCGCAAATGTCGTTGCGCAATTATAGAGTACAAATGTCGGAGTGCAAAAATCGGGTGCACAAGTGTTGTTGCGCATATGTAAGGGCGCAAAAGTCCCCCACCGTGGCGCCAAGCGCCAAAAATGCCGTATTTTGGCACTCGATGCGGAGTGACAGTCCCTCCCCCGTGCACCTGAACAAAAATAAAAAAGTTCAGCAAAATAAAAAAGGGGAGACCTGGCCTAAGCAGAGTTGGGAATTACCACACCAACCACACCACACCGTGTGGTGTGGTGTGGGGTGGTGTGGTACGGGGTGGTGTGGGGTGATGTGGTGTGATGGTGTGGTGTGGTGTGGTGTGGCACACCGGTGTGATACCACACCACACCGATAAGCAAATTTTTCATCGCAATTTACATGAATTTTGCCATGTATTCGTTATGGTCGCGTTTAAAAATTTATAATTTTGGTTTATAATTAAATTCAGAGTTGTGCAGTTGTAAATTTATGTAAATTATGCAAAATCAAATCGATTCAGACGGGATTCGAACCCGCGAGAGTCCATTTTTTTCAAAAACGACCAAAAATTTTTTTTTTCGTGTCAAAAATATTTTTTTCACGTAGATAGCCCCCCTGTTTGGAATAAAATTTTTTTTGAAGAAATTTTTAAAAATTTCCCTGACCCCCGGATTCGAGTTTTATGGTCTCGGGTTCGAATCCCACCTGAGTCGATTTGATTTTGCCTTGGAAAAAAAACTTAGAAAAAGTATACTTTTAAAAGAAAGTTAGAAAAAGTATACTTTTAAAACAAAGTTAGAAAAAGTATACTTTTAAAAGAAAGTTAGAAAAAGTATGTTAGAAAAAGTATGTTAGAAAAGTAAAAACTTAGAAAAAGTATAGATGCCTTATTTATTGATTTTGGCTTTATTTTCGAAAGGCGGTGACATAAACAATTGCTGGCAAATAATTTCCATAAATTTCGTGTGAAAATCCTTTTATTTTGGCTTTGATTTGGCGTGTCTTCTTGCAATTTTTCTAGTTAAATAACGTTTTTGATTATCTAGTTTTTGAATCTATTGTGCTGAAAAAATTTATACAACGTTTTTTCGGTACTACTCCGGATTAACGACAGCAAATGACAGGGTTCTGAAGTCGGAAAATTCTTTTTGAGCTATTGTGGGTAACCCCAGGGTCAAAAATCGAAAAAAATTAAGAATGACATATTTAGGGGTAATTTTATGTGAAAAATCGATTGCGCGCATTCCCGAAACATTTAACCTTGTTTTACCCTTAAAAATTGAAAAATACGTATTTTTAAATGTGAAAATATGGGTAAAAATACGTATTTTTCAATTTTTATTGGTGAAACAAAGGTTTTCACGCTTCGAGAATGCGCGCAATCGATTTCTCGCATAAAAATGTCCCTAAAATGAAAAAATTTACGACCTCAGAACCCTGTCATTTGCGGTCGTAAATCCGTTTCTCCTCAAAATTCGTTTGTTTATATTCAGTTTGTTCTATGGATTTATAACCACTAAATAAAATTGAATTATTCATTTTTTTTAAAGCGTGAGAAACCTAAAATCTATTTTTGTAGTTAATAATAGATAGAGTTTCACACAAAAATGGGTTTTTTAAATTCTTTTTGATCGCTTTTTTAAGGTTCAAATACTGATTTTCACATTTTTTGACCTCAAATTCGTGATTTTCGCCTAAAAATATCCCAAATAAGGCTATTATCGACTAGCTAAATCCGATAGTACAAGATCGTGGACTGTTCCTTTAATGCGATTTATAACATATATTTTTTAGAAAATAATATGGCAAGCGAATCAATTCCTATGTCGGCTTCGAATTCACATCTGGACCCAACGGAATGCTTGAAAATGAAGCCGAAAAAGTCTATACTTAAGGCTAAGCAAACATCTTTCGAGGAGCCACCCCAGCAGCAAGAGCGTAGAGAAAGTGAGGATGTTCAAAAGGCCCATTTCGATGAATTGAATATTCTGGCTACTCATCATCCGGCTGATAAAGATTATGGGCATATGAAAGTGAGTTGCCTAAAAATTTTTCCAAAATCCTCATGGTCCCCCGTTTATGGTTTTTCTCCACAATTGTCCAAATTTTCCCATTTTTTCAACAACAAAATGTCAAAAATCTGCTATTTTTTAAACAAAAATTTCACTTTTTGAGCATTTTTCAGCTTAAAAACAAGCATTTCTAAAAAAACTCCGGTTTTTTACCTTAGCTCAAGGATATCACCAAAATTGTCCTAAAATTAAGGACTATCATGCATTTTCAGAACTCGAAATTTTCGTAAGAAAACCACGCCAAATACGTTTTAGAATCGAAATCTGTGCTATTAAAAACCCTATAATGAAAAAACCGCATCAAAAAATGGATTTTCCTATCAGAAAATAGCCTTAGAAAAAGAGGGTTTTCGTACAAGAAAAAAGTTAAAAAAGCACCAAAAAGCGTGCAAAATTTTTTCACCAAAAAACGCAAAAGTACGGTTTTTTTGGCTCACCCTGTAATTTTATAGATTGATGAACCTAAGACGCCCTATCATGGTGGCATAAGCGATGGAGAAGATGATGGCGCTTCAACTTCTTCGACTGCTCATCGTCCACGTCGAGTCTCACTCGTTGGGATGGCCGTCGATCCAGAAGAGTTACGAACTAACTTAGAAGCTGGTGTTAGTACCGAGCCAAAAATGTTTACATATGAGCCGGGATCTGGTCCTGAAAGCTCAGAAGAGGAACTTGAACTTAGCGCAGAGGAGAGAGGTTAGTATACACCATGGCTTTTGAATGACCATACCAATCAACTCCATTTTTAGCTCGCCGACTTGAGTTCAAGAAGAAGCGAAGGGCTCACTACAATGAAGGAAATGCGTTAAAGCAAATGAAGGCATTGGCGGCCGAAGAGCTCAAGAATATCGACGATGACGATGATTAATTCTATATATATCGACATAAATACTATATTTGTTTTTTATTTGCGACTTTTGCTGTGTTATAACTAGTTTTTGGGGCTGCGTGTAAAATAAAGTAGATTGTCTACAAGTTGTGTGAAAAATTGATCAGTTCCAGAAAAAAGGGAACAGGCCTAAAAAGTATGTTCCTGAATGACTGGTACTATAATTCTTTTTTTAATTATGCAAAAATGTTTTTCAGAAAGGGAACAGCATTTGCTCTAGCTCTATAATAAAACCATTGAATCTCAAATTTTGCGTGTAATATTTTGTTTTATTTACGAAACGGTTTAATATTCATTAATTTTCGGCACGTTTATACGAAAATGCTAAAACTTGGCGCAATGAATCAACTCGAAGTTTTAACAATAATTTAAGCATCGAAAGCAGCTCTCGAGTTTATGCCTATAGCTGGGAATATATCGCGCGTAGTTCGTGATTCGTATGAAGCAATTCACGCTTTCAGTTTCGCTCTAACACTTCTGGTGAGGCTTGGAATGCCTCATTCGCCCAATCTCTTCCCAACAAATTCCTCAAATATCGAAAAATACAGTATTTTTTCATCCTTTTGGAATTCTTGGCCCAATTGAATCGAATAAGTCCTGAAATAGTTTCGTTTCGCGGTCCATACTTATTTTTTAGTCGTCGAGACTTTTCAAGAGCCTAGCGGATGAAATGGTCAATATTGATATGAAAGTGCTTAAAGCTGAGCGAGAAGCTGGACCGCTGCCAAATAAGGAATTTTTGCTCCGAGAGATTATCAATAAGTACGACGAATATATGAACCATTGAACTATTTCGACGACTTGTCAAGTGTCCTTCATGGAGATTTTTAAACATAAGTTTTTCAGCTAGATAAAAAGGTATCTTTAAAAACTCCCTTCCAACACGACCACGCAGGGATGCGAGCGGGGAACTTTGAATTTTTTGAAGATATCTTTTTATCTAGCTTAAAAACAGTTCCCTTCCTGAAAAACATTTTGCATAATTTAAAAAAAGAATTATGGTGTTGCCAGGCATTCGGGAACATACTTTTTGGGCCTGTTTTCTTTTTTGTTCCCTTTTTGTAAGATGTAGCCTCATCGGTTCATCTAATACATAAATACAGCCCAAAAAATTTATTTGAAATAAAGTTGTACGTATTACACAACATGTTATACACTATTTTGAACTTCTGCTAGGCGATAAAGCTTTTCTTTGTACTTGCTAGTTTTATCAGCTGCGACAATCTCAACTACATCTTTGGCACTCAGTTGTTTGGCTGTGCTTGAAAGAATAGCACGTACATCACGACCCGTAATTTCCATCGTAATGATCCTTCCTAAAAAATTTGGTACTACTAAAGATTAGCGACCCCTCTATGCATGATTTTTTTCAAAAAATGTTTAGCTTTCAAAAAAGCTAAAAAAAATTTTTGAAAAAAATCACGTTAAAGTGGGCTCGCTAAGCCTTAGTAGTATCAATTTTTTGTTTAAATTTATAAATACTACCTGAATGTTTAACACTTTTACTCTGAAGAATAGTTTGAAGTTCGCCTTTTTGTACAACAAAATCATTTGTGGTCAATAGTTTGAGATGGTGTTTAGTTGTTAAATCTCGTAGAAATAGAACAGCTTCAGCATAAAATTTTTCAATCGGAGTGTTTTCTACCATTTTGAATAAGACCAATACACGCTAAAAAAGAAAGTGTATAAAATTTTATGATTATAGGATGAGCAAAAAAACCACATTTTTGCGTCTTTTTGGTGAAAATTTTTTTCAAAAATACATGAAAATACCCCATATAGGTGATTTTTTTTTAAATTTGAAAATTTTTCGCCAAAAAAATGCAAAAGTACGATTTTTTGGCTCAACCTGTACTTATAGAGATGTACAAATTAGAAAAAAGTGACCATCCTTGTCACCGGCTAGAAATATGCGAATTTTGAGCACGAACAATTGTGACAATGAACTATGTTCGTTTTTAAAATTCGCATATTTTTGGCCACAACTTGCGACAACAAGGATTGTCACACATTCGTTTCAACCTGTCCATCCCGAATTACCTCCATTGAAGGATCAGGATTTCTGTCTGCTTCTGTCACAAATAAAAATGATTCATCTTCATGAAAACTCAGACCTTCAATGCCAAAAATTTTGGAAATCTTCGACTTTTGAAAATCACTCAAACTCCCAGGAGTTGGTTCTTTGTACAAGATAAATCTAGGCTGTCTTCCATTCGGAGTAAAATCATGTACTCGAGACCAAAGGTTTGTGAATGGAGAAAGACCAGCACTGTTCATGTGTTCTAAAATATAGAGTGAGTAAAAAACCGTAATTTGCGTTTTTCTGGTGAAAAATTTTCAAAAATCACTTATAAGGAGTATTTTCATGCGATTTTTGGAAAATTTTCGCTAAAAAACGCAAAGTACGGTTTTTTTTTTGGCTTTTTTTAATTTTTTGAAAACACAAGTTTACCTCCGATTTTGTTATAATATAGCATCAGTGGGAAGAATTCCACAGTACTTTCTTCAATAATTGGAGCTGTAGAACAGAACAAAAACACTCCTAGTTCGCAGTCTCTTGTTCGAAATTGTTGGCATATAGCATAGACAAGACAGGATTTACAGTCTCGAATAAAAACGCTAAAATAGGACTAATTAAAAGGAAAAAAAGTCAAATTCTAACCTTCCTTTACACGGCCCAATTATAATCAAGCAATCTGTGCAATCATCAACTGTCACTGATGCAGAATGGTCTAACAATAACAAGCAACAGTTCTAAAAATTTAAAAATCGCATGATCAAATCGGCATAGGCTCTAATGGAACGATAATTGAAAAAATCGTAAAAATTCGATACAAATGAAACGACATAATGGAACGAAACCAAATTCAGGTTTTCGTGTCAATATTCAGGTAAATTCAAACCCGTTTCCGGAAGCCGTCTTGAAATGAAACAACGTTGTCGAGAAATCGTAAAGTATTTGCAATTTTCAATGCAAATCATAAAAAACGATGACAACGTTGTCGAAAAATCGTTGTCGCGCGACAATGTTCGACAACGTTTAACAGCGTTTTTTATTGAGCTCAACAACATTTCACAGCTCATTTAACAGTGTTTTTTGGGCGCAACAACGACTAATGAGCACCCTTAACCCATCGAAAATGTCAGCAAAATGACCGAGATATAAAAAAAATCGAGATTTTTTATGTAAAAATTTTTAAAGTTAATTTTCAGGCATAAAAAAAATTTTTAATAGAAGCAAAAATAGAAAAAATATTCTACGAGGTCGAATTTAGGAGGTCTGGTAAAAATTTTTAAATTTTTCAACATTTTACCCTTCGGGGATCGAACCTGAGGGCCCAACTTTTTAATTTGCCAGATCGGACGGTCTGGCAATTAACGACCAACCGTAAATTTTTCATTAAGTTTCGAAACATCACATGACCGAAAATTGACATACATATATGCAATGGCTAATAAAATTTTCGACAATCTTGAAGAACACTAACTCATCTTTTTTAAATCAAAATTCCTTTTAAATTTTCTTTTGGTGCCGTGTCTAAATTTATTGCATTTTTTCATGCAGTTTTACTTATAGTTTTTTCGCTAATTGCAAAACATTTACAATTATTTCGTTTGGCTCACTGATCTCTACTCGGAAAATGAATTGTCATAATATTTATTTATTTAGATTGAACTTTTCTTAAAGATGAGCGGCTTGATTCATAACGCGTCTGAGGCTACCTCTTCGTCTACTTCTATACGCAATCCAAGAAGTCGTCTCCGAACATCAGGTTTGAAATTGAATTCACTTTTTAAAATTGACTTATGAACTTTTCTCTATTTTTGATTTTTAGACATTCTAAATATCATCAAAGAAAGAATGGGTTATCTTAAGAGTTCGAACCATTTCGACGAAGCCAAATGTCTGGAAAACATGGGCTTTTCAATTCAACTATTCATTCAAGATAATGTTCCAGATGAAGGTATATTATTGCTATTATTCTGTTGAAAAATTTCTATTATTATTATTCTACAGGGTGGCCAAAAAAACTGATTTTTGCGATTTTTCGAGCAATTTTTTGCAAAAAAATTTTTTTTGAATTTTTGCAAAAATGACTTTTCTAGGGGTAATTTCATGCGAAAAATCGATTGCGCGCATTTCCGAAGCGTGAAAACGCTTCCTTGACCCTGATTAAGGGGAAAAAAATCAAAATTTGATTTTCGCTTTAAAACACCGATCTCTTCTCTGAATAAGGGTCAAGGAAGCGTTTTCACGGTCCGGGAGTGCGCGCAATCGATTCCCCGTCTAGAAAAACCTAAGAATCGACGGTTTTCTCATAAAAATCCGAAATTTTTTCGATTTTCGCTTCAATACACCTACCACCTTCCCTGAATCAGGGTCAAGGAAGCATTTTCACGCTTCGGGAATGTGCGCAATCGATTTTTCGCATAAAATTACCCCTAGAAAAGTCATTTTTGCAAAAATTCAAAAAATTTTTTTTGCAACAAATTGCTCGAAAAATCGCAAAAATCCAGCTTTTTTTGGCCACCCTGTATTAAAAATCTTTTACAGAGTCCTTTTCTTCCAAAAGCGAGATGAGAGCAGTATGGAGAAAGCGAATTGATCAATTCATAGAATTATGTGCACAAGAAGGCGAACCAGTGACGCAGCTCAATCGGGTATATTTACAATCAATTAAACATGTATTATTACACATTGAATTTAGGAATCCATCGTTGATATCTTCATGGCAATCGCACACTCAACAAAGATCTCAGAACTTGATGAAACTATCAGAGATTTGACTAAACAATTTGATGAAACTATCGGAGATTTGACTAAACAATTGGTATGACTTTAAAACATTAAAAAAAGATTTGCTTATTTATAAATTTCTCTTTTAAGAATGAAGCTCGTTCTATTTTTACGCCCAGACAAGCCCTTGAAAAAATTGTTAATGGAATCCAACACGATCGCGCAAATAGATTCTCAACTTTACTGATGACAGACGCAAATCTCCAAGCGATATTCGATAGAAAGTTTGGTGGATACATATGGCATGGAAATAAACTCAACAAGTACACTCCACTTGGGGTAAAAACTGCAATGAGCCGCCAACTTTTCAATGAATGCTATCAGCGATCTAGTGATGTGGAGGTTTGAAGCCTTGATTTTTTTTCAGTTAAAAATGTATAATAATTTCTTCTTCAGATACACTACCGTCCAGGATCAGCTCCACCATTCGGTGTGGTCGTTAACTCAGCTAATTATCTTCCTCTTCAAAAAGTGTTTCTAGATGTAGTTGCAACATATTTAAACAAGAATCTCGTTCTGATCTAATTTGACTTGTCAATAGAATAATTTGACTTTGAATCGAATAAATGTTTTCTATTGAATTTTCGAATGATTTTTTTAAAGTATTTTAAAGTGGATAGAAAAGTCGTTTTTCTGAAGTTAATATTAGGAGGATGATAATATTAGAAAATATAACCCATATTCATTAATAAGAATGTAATTTTATGTTTACAAATTAATTACATACAAATAATAAAATGTAGAAAATTAAAGTTGTGGACTCTCTTTCAGTTTAACGCTCATGTCTAATTTTGACCTGATTTTAGTAAATTTTGATCTCTACAGCTTTATCGTTATTTTTCACGATTTAAATTTCCTTTTTATTTGATTTATTTATTCAAAACATTTTGAAATTTTTACTTTCCTTTCATTTAGACATGGATATTCTAAAGAATATTAATCACAGGCGCCTTTTAATCTTGCTGAGTAAATCAGATAAAAAGTTTTTGAAAATGCTGAAAGAAATGGAACTTGTACATTCGAAAAGAACTTGCACTAAATGTAATTGATAAATGAAACTATACAGAGACCGTAACAATTTGGTTTGGCAATGTTCCCTACATTTGTGACCCTAACAATCCGAGGAATAGGAAGAAAATTGACTATTCTGTTTTTTTGAAGGCTCTCATGTCTCCTAAAGAGATTAGTTTTTTATCACTTTATTTTCCTAGTTCTCTTTTAGGTATTGGAATTATCGTATACTGCTCGAGGAACTGTCTTTCACATGAGACAATCCAACATGAAATGAAACAAGATGACGGCAGCACTTTGAGAAGCGCTACAATAGTCAACTGGTGCAGTATTTTAGATGTGTAGTTGAAGACTATCTTGTTAAAAACCCAATCAAGCTTGGTGGCCCAGGAGAGATAGTAGAGATTGGTGAAAGTGTTTTTGTGAAGTGAAAATACAATGTTGGTAAGTTTTTTACTTTTGTGTTTACCATTTTTTTAGGTCACATTGTTAATGCAAGATGGTCTCAAATTGTTAGTCTTGAAAATTATAAAGTAGAGGCGTGATTAATGTTTGTTATGTTTGTTTTTGAATAAATGAATTTTAAAAGCGCTTATCAAAATTTAACAAAAATCAAGTAAAAATTAGAGGTGAGCGTTAAACTGAAGGAATGTCAAAAATTAATGCACATTATTCATGGGTATATTATTATCTTTGGTTATCGGAGTTTCTTGGTCATTTTTTTCAGGATTTTCTTCGTCATCGTCTAGTATATTCAGATCCTTGGCATGGTAGAGAACATATAAATCAGCGGATATTGATATAGTACGTAGGATGATATACAAAACATGCATTCTAAAAATTTTTTAAGTCAATTCAAATCGGTATAAGAAAATGACAAAACCTTATTCTCAGCTTGTAAGGATTATAAATAGCACAAGCTCCTCTTGAAGTTACATTAGATGAACAAGTTTCTTCCCAAATTAAACAAGCGCTGTCAATAATAGTAGCCCATATAATGGGTGACGGAAGGGTGCCTAAAATTAAATTTTTTTGAAAAAAATTGGCCATTTTTGAGAAAAATTTCTTGCATACAAATTACCTAATAAACTAACTAAAAATCCATGTACACCCAATGAGATCGATCTGGTCGCAGGTGGTACTGACCTATAAATTTTTTTACATTATTTTCTTTAAAAAAAGTTTTTTCACCTCAACAATATTAACAGTCCTGGTACCACACCAGTTCCTCCAATAAATGCACCCAATAAACCCGTTCCAAAAAAGATGACCATCATGGAAAAACAGTTGTCATGGCAAAATTCTTTTTTGACTATTTTTCCTGGGGCACAATCACAGTCGGAAAATTCCTGAAAAAAATTTTTTGAAGAAAACGAGCATCGGAACTAGGTCGATTTTCACGGAGACAATTTTTCACGGACTTAAAGATCCACTCCACTCGGAAAAACTTTAACTAGTATAGGGGTGCATTTTTGAGGCCTATTTTTTTAAAGTCTGTATATTGACACGAAAACATGACCTATTCTCAAAAAGACCGATTGAATCGTATTCAGCATACTTTTACCCAATGTTGAAAAAATTTTCATCGAAAACGAGTGAAAAATGCTAAATTAGATGTATTTTTTGGATAAACAATACTTATGTTACAACCTAATATTATTTTTATATAGGTTCTTCCCCTGAATGGACTGGTCCTTTAAAATGCCCATTTTAAGCCTTGTTGTGATGTTTGGGAAAAAATGCCTATGTGAAAATTGACATAGTGCCCGATCCACTTTCAAATTTTGATTGTAAAAAAAAGCAAAATTGGAAAGTGCAAAAAATTCTTCCCATGCCGGGAATCGAACCCGGGCCGCGTGGGTGAAAGCCACGAATCCTAACCACTAGACCACATGGGACATGTTTACTCATCCCTTTAATTTTAACAATTAGAATTTATAAAAAACATCTGTCCAAAGAAAACTGATAAGAAATTCAAATTTTTTTTACCATTTTATGAGAACTCAAATCAATAACTGAAACATGTCGACATCCGGCATGGCAAGGTGAGTAATAAATTTGTCCAGAGGGATCACAAACTGGGAACAATTTGGCATCATCACAGCCACATTCGAAGTTGCACGAGCGGGTGTAGTTGAAATTTGTTGGGCTAAAAAATTGATTTTTGTACACTTTTCAGTTATTTTCTGATTTTTAATGTATATAAAGTAAATTTTTAAATCAAAAAATTTTTTCCCAACTTACACTCCCTCCAAGCCGATAGTATTTACTATAGATTCACAGCCCAGAAAAGCTTTGCCGACAAAAGTTGAAATGTTTAACATCGATACAATAACAACAAATAAAGCCACTTTTCTTCCATTCAGTTTAAATTTCTTAGTTATAAAGCCTCCGGTTACAGTCCCCAAAGCGAAACCGAACGTGCCAAAAGCAGCTAAAAAATTTGGATATTAGTTTCATTTAGGTACCCCACATAAATTTTTTAACTTTTTCACCGAAATTTTCGGAGGATTTTCATCTTAAAGGGACCGGGTCAACCGTGACGTTTTTGACGCTTTTTTGAATTTGCGAACAAAAATAGGCATAATCCCCCATAGACATTGAATTGAGAGCTTGTTGACCACTCATTTGAAAGGTGGTGATCTGCCCTACAACTTTTTCATTTACACCTATAGCAAGTTTTCGCGTCAATAAAAAGTTATACTCCAATTTATGAAAGTAGCCTGATTTTCTGCCCGGATTTTTGACAAAGATCGGCATTTTTTACACAAAAATGCTCTAATTTCATCATTTTTCATCCGTTTTCGAAGAAATTTTCGACCATACTAGGGGTTTCCTAGTCGAAGAATCGATTGCGCACATTTTCGAGTCATGAAAAAATTTCTCTAACCCTAATTCAGCGATTACAAATTTTTGAGCCATTTTAGGGGTATAAAAAACCCACGTTTTTCGAAGTCTGGATATTGACACGAAAACATGAGTTTCGCTCAAAAAGACCGATTGGATCGTATTCAGCATACACTCTTACCCACTACCGAAAAAAAATTTCATCGAAAACGGATGAAAAATGATGAAATTAGAGCATTTTTGTGTAAAAAATGCCGATCTTTGTCAAAAATCCGGGCAGAAAATCAGGCTACCTTCATAAATTGGAGTATAACTTTTTATTAACGCGAAAACTTGCTATAGGTGTAAATGAAAAAGTTGTAGGGCAGATCACCACCTTTCAAATGAGTGGTCAACAAGCTCTCAATTCAATGTCTATGGAGGATTATGCCTATTTTTGTTCGCAAATTCAAAAAAGCGTCAAAAACGTCACGGTTGACCCGGTCCCTTTAAAGGACCAGTTTTTATGAATGTTGACAACAAAATAAAAAAATGACTTTTGGGCAAGGGATCGAACCCACGCCCTATGAATGAAGGCCAAACACGTTAGCCACTCGGCTGTGAGTCAAAACCCCAAAAATCCATGATATGGTACTCGTTTTGAAGCGCTCGGTGAGCTGAATCGATTGGCAAACTTTATAATTTTGAATCTTGCCTGCACCTTTTCGGCATTTTCCCGCACCGTGGTGGATGGTTGTAGAACAGCATTTTAAGACCTACCCATATACAATTGCACCTTATATTGAGGTATCCCATAATGATTTTCCAAATATTTTGGCAAGTATACAATATACCCTTTGAACGCCAACACATCTAATATTCTCCCAATAACAGCTCCTACATAAATTTTTGATCGAAATACGTCTTCATACGATTTTAGAAACGCTAAAAATTTTTGTTGAAATTTTCCATTTATGCGTTACTTTTCAATCCACCCTTTGCGGTAGAACCTTCAGCTTGTTTGCTGCGATCCATATGCTTGTCATAAAGTTTTAAGGATGCTTTTTTCGATTTTCCATTTTTGAAGTTTTCATTTTTCGGAGAGATGGTGCTTTTTCTATAAAAGGATGTTCTTCGAAATAATCAATAGTTTTAAAAAGCAGATATTCAAACAAAAAAGGCAAATCAGAAAGAGACAGTGGAATCGTTGAAGCGAGCGCTAACCAAGGCTTGGAACGAGATTACGGTGGAAACTCTGGCAAAGATCGTGGACAACTTCCCGAAGCGCCTCAAGGCCTGCATTGAAGCAGAAGGTGGCCATTTCGAATAATCAATAGCTGTTTCTTGTTTTTTAGTTGTTATGTTATGTTTTTGAATAAAATATAATTAAATGTGATTGATAAGGGTGCGCGTTATCAGTTGTGCCGGCACAACTCAGCGGTGGCACAACGTTAGCAGTTGTGCTGTGCGTTGTGCCGGCCGTGCCGCGTTGTAAAACGGCGGCACAACTGCTAACGTCGTGCCGTAGTGGAACGGCACAACTGCTAACGCGTTGCTAACGTCGTGCCGAGCGCGGCACAACTGATAACGCGCACCCTAAATGTTAAAATGATTAAGTGGTCCGGTTCATATCTAACACCCTGTATGTGAAATAAAGCTTTTCTCTATAATTCTTATGTAAACCGTTTTTTCTGATTTTTGAAGGGGCGTTTTCATTTTTTTAATTTTCAAAACTTACCCCTCTGGAAAGAAGAACAAAAAGCATGATGGCACTATGGTTACAAATCCAATTACTAGAAACCCTAGCCACCACGCTCCAATCCACGTGGGGTCATTTGCAGTTAAACCAGGTGGTGCTAAAAATAATTTTTCCATATTTTATTTCAGAGATTATTTTAAAAATTACCTGGAGGTGAAAAATACAGTTTATTCGCTAAACTTCCAACCAGAAAACCGGTAATTGGACCAAGAATTTTGATAAATGAAATAATTGCTAAAAAATTAATCTTTTTTATAAAAAATTTTCCGAAAAAATTCATAAAATAGAATTTTTTTAGACTATAAAAATATGTAAAAATTAATTTTTTTACCAAAATATACTGGCATCGACCGCTTTTTCACATTGTCATCAAGAAGGGGTATTCCCAAAGACCATGGTGTGGTCCGACCGATACCCATGGCAAAAAGGGTCATAAAAATTATGACTAGAGTTCCAAAATTTGATGGCTGTTCGTGACATTTGAGTTTCTAAAATTTGTGTCATTTTTTGAATTTCTGGAAAATTTTACTTTGATAATTTCTTGGAGGTTGTTGACAAGTTTGTTGCAGAAAGCAAACGGAGCAATTGATGCTCGGCGAATAGTTTTTAAGTCTGATTTGATGTTATCTTGACGATGTTTCACGAAAATTTGCAGGGTGTTGATTAAGGGTTCTGTATCTTCAGAGCCGTTTAAGATTTTTCCCATGTGCAAGAAAGCCTAAGATATTAAAGTTGTCAAAATAGACTATATAGCCAGGATATAGATAACTAAATTGAAAAAATCTATATACCTACCTCGTGCATAAGGTCCTCGTCCAATGAATATAAACTTTGCCCGGTAATCGAATATTCAAATTCTGGGGCATCCAAATTTGAAAAATTTAATTCTCGATCAGAAAATTTCGCCAAAATATTTTTTCGTATATGGCTGGGAATTCGATCCCGAATTGGTTGATATGCAAAAAATTTGTCCAAGGTTGTATTTTGGGCGAATAAAGCTTGGGGTGGCTTCAAAGCTTCCTAAAAACATCAAAATAAATTTATTTTCCTAATATATAATTTTTTGATGAGTTCAAAAAATCAATAAAAAATTTTCATACTTTAACTTCTTTCATATTCAAATTCGGCTGCTCTGCCGGAAAGATAAAATTCGGAGAAGCCGTCAAGATTAATGCTATAGACATCAAAATAGCTCCAGCGCCACACCATTTGGCACGATTGCCTCTAGAGCCTATGTATGAGATAAATATAACAGCTAGAATATAACCAAGTTCACCTGAATCATGGAAAATTTTTAAATATGAAAAATTTAGCAAGTTAAACTTACTAGCACTGACTAGAAATGATGAAATTAGACTAGGGATGTGGAATTGGCGCTCCATACTTTGGATCGCCGAAATAATGTAGCGAGATCCAGCTGATTCGAGAAAAAGTACAAGTGTGAATAATCCGATGAAGATATATACCCGGTCCATTTTTCACTAAAATTTACGAGCTCAAAACGTGCAAAAAGTGAAAATACCCCCAAAAACGCTAGAGAAAACTTGTTCTAGAGGGTTTTTCTATGTTAGAAATCGATTGCACGCATTTTCGAAGCCTGAAAACACTTCCCTGACCCTGATTCAGGGGGGGGGTGTACTTAGAAAAAATTTACAATTGAAAAAAGTTCACTAGTTTAAATTTCGTTCTTTTGTTGTAAACATGTTATTAGCAATGCAATAAAGCGTCTTACTAAGTTTTTTTGGGTGTTCCCACTTGTTGCACATTTTGGGCCACCGTGAAATGTATCTAGAAAAATATACCTCTGGTAAAGCCCTGACTGAGGAAATCTTTTGATTTTTTGATCTTCGACATGTGTGGTGATTTTCGGACCCCCCATTCATAATACCTCCACTATCGGAAATCGAACCGGTCTATATGAATGAAACACGAATCACAAGACCACAAAGATTTTTAAAAAATAAATTAAACAATTTATTTTCAAAAATTTTTGAATACCCATCAAGATCAACAACAAAAACATAAGCGTCCAACAAAATTGGAAACTTATTAATGAATCGCAAGAAAATGGAAAAGAGCCCGAAGAGAACCGAGTCACAAGTAGCACAAATAGCATCACAGTTCAGCAGGTTTCGAATCATTTCCTTCAAAGGCGACAAAATTCACATTCGCCCAATAAAATTTCGCTCAAAAATTAACTGCAAAGTTTCTATCTTTCCAAAGATCATCATGTTCTTTTCTGCTTGGAAGATGACGTAGAGGAACTATTTATAGGCGAAACAGTTTTTAATCTTAGAATTGATTTTTTGGAGCTTACTTAAAAAATTTGGAGGATAACATATTTCTCTGAAAAATAGTTACTCAAAAATATATATAAACATATTCATTAACAGAAAATAATGTATTAAACAAAATCGACTTTCGCGTACTTTTTGAGTGCGGATGATAATTATAGGAATCTGCACAATAGGTAATGGTCCCAAAATTGTTCAAAATAGAGAAATTATCGAGAAAAATGAGTTATTACCCAAATTAAAAAATTATTTCACATATCATTCAAAAAATAATCGAAAGACATGGAAATATAGCCTATCAATCAATATCAATTCATCAATATTTTCAATAAAATTTAAATATTTCTTCGTCTTTTCTCTAATCTCTTTCTTCATCCAAGGATAATTCATTCTAGATAGAATTAGTTGCCCCAAAATTTTGTGGATATTCTTCAACAACTTGATGCTTTCTAACATGCTCCATCATCTTCCCAGTACAGTGGAGCATTTTGGCAACGATCAAAGACTATACATTTCAGGCTTCGTATATCTAAATTCAGCTTTGGTCTTTGTTCCTCTTATCTTCGTCAAATTAGCTCGATAACATTCCAATGAAACCGTATTATATGTGTTACCGTTTTATCTGAAAATCGACGCCTAAGCGCATGAAAACGATATCTAAGCCCAAGAAACCCACTTGGCTAAGCGCCTGAGCCTAAACGATGCCTAACCCAAGAAACCCATCTGCCTAAGCCTTAGACCTAAACCTAAGCGCATGAAATCGATACCTAAGCTTAAATGTCGATTTCATGCGCTTAAGCCTAGGTCTAAGGCTTAGGCAGATGGGTTTCTTGGGTTAGGCATCGTTTTTATGCGCTTAGGCATTGATTTTCAGAGAAAACGGTAACATATGCACCATCGTCATAAGCCTCAATCATAATAACTGGAATAAAGGGATCCACTTTTTATGACCACTTAGGACAGATTGTCTGAAGGTTTTCGAAGATGAAGGTACCAAGCAAAAAAGTCATAGTCTCAGATTTTTTTAATTATGGCCTAAAAGTAACTGTATGACCCCAATATAACAAATCTGTCTTCCAAAAATCCAAACCTTTTTCGTATCCGGAGATATGGTTCTTCAAAGTTAGATACCTTGAGCGAAGAGCAAAAATTGTACCCATTTAGTAAAAACGCGATATCTCAGCCAATTTAAAAGATTTTCAAATACGGTCTTTTATAATTTATTGGTTACATAGGGTCAACTTTTAAAAAACGCTTTTTTCTATATTCTATAGAAAATGCATGAAAAAAGCGTTTTTTAAAAGTTGACCCTATGTAACTCCTACAAAGTGGCATTAATTTCGATGATCGACCATGGAAATGATAACTACAAGCCTATATTTCAAGGCCCAGAAAGAATTTTTCCGAAATTCGACAACAGACTTGAAAGCCCAAAAATCCCGTTTTTAGTGCAAATTGACGATCCTGGATTTCATTGAAAATGCATTCGAATACAACAACTTTTGCTTTCATCATATTCAGGACACCGAAAAATCATATTTTGAAAAAAAT
>OZJO01001064.1:15736-26712 GCA_900406225.1 Acrobeloides nanus | reverse complement strand
GAAATTTCCAAGAAGGAAATTGACCAAGCTGTCCAAGGGCCGCATTCACCCTCCAACAATTCTATACTATTATCTAATAAGAAGTTGTTGAAGATACCCTGTGAGCCTGATAAGCTACCTTTTTCTATTAAGGGTGGTGCAGATAATGCGGAGCTATTCCATGTAGATACGGTGCTTCATCCTGATATTTTGGACAAATTGAGTGCTGGTGATATTTTGCTTTCTGTTAATAAGACGTAAGTTGTTTTGCTTCGTGCAATTGCTAAATTCAGTATAACGTTTTTCATGGCTAGCTTGACGAAAAATTTCGGCTACTTGGCGAAATGGATAAGGGACTTGTTTTCGAAAAAAATGAGCGGAAAACGGAAAAGCCACGCGTTCACATACTTTCAAAACGGCCCTAGGCTTAGTTACGTACTTCAAAATGGCCCTTAGGTTTAGTCTTAGGCCTAGGCTTAGCCTTAGTTTTAGACTTAGTTACGTACTTTCAAAACGGCTCTTAGGCTTAGGAGTCATCCAGATATTACGTAATCAACTTTTTGGTGGCTTACCCCCCCCCCCCCCCCCCCCCCCGCGTAATGGGGGGAGGGTAAGCCTAGGCTTAGTTACGTACTTTCAAAACGTTCTTCCACAACTTTTTCGTTTTTGTTTTCGTATCTTTTTAATGAATTTGTTTCTAAAAATGAGCCTTCTAGAGGAATTTTATGTAGGGAATCGATCATAACGTTTTTCATGGCTAGCTTTACGAAAAATTTCGGCTACTTGGCGAAGTGGATAACGAAGCCGCCCGTCCGATCTGGCAAGTTAAACAACGTTGGGCCCGCAGGTTCGATCCCGGGGAGTGGATAAAATTTTTGATTTTCAAAAAAAAAATTTGATTTTCAGAGAGCAAAAAATTTTTGTGCAGATTAAAATTCCTATCAGTTCAATTCCATGAATAAGCATTTCGACTCTGATGGGATCGAATCCACGCCAATAACACGAATGGCCAGCGTTCCAGCCATTAGGCCGCGCATGCGCAGCTTTTTGGAGTCTGAAATAGAGTTTTAAAAAAGAAAGCATTTTTGATGGATTAATACATTGAATTTTTTGCAGTGAAATTTCTGGAATGATTCAGAAGGAAGTGTTATTAATGCTGAAATCTGTATACTCAGCACAAGAATTTATTACAATAGAATATATTCCTGCTGGTAACCTTTACAAATCTAATCGAGCTATTGTGAATCAGGAAGGAGGTCACCCCAGGGTCAAAAATCGAAAAAAAATTTCTAAAACTGTTAAAAATGACATATTTAGGGATAATTTTATGCGAAAAAAACGATTGCGCGCATTCCCGAAGCGTAAAAATCTTTGTTTCACCCTTAAAAATTGAAAAATACGTATTTTTAAATGTGAAAATATGGGTAAAAATACGTATTTTTCAATTTTTAAGGGTGAAACAAAGGTTTCACGCGTCGAGAATGCGCGCAATCGATTTTTCGCATAAAATTACCCCCAAATATGCCATGTTTTAAAAATTTAGAAAAAAATTTTTCGATTTTTGACCTTGGGGTGACCCCCTGATCCAAAAAATAGCTCCAAATTTTCCTTTATAGGTAAACTTTCTACGGATATTCTCAAGATTTTGCGTGATAAAAATTATATGGATCTTCAATCCGTAATTCGAGATAATATTTATCGTGATATGGTACCTAGTACGTGATTTTGGTATTTGACAGGTTGTTCCATAAAAAATGGGCAAGCTGTACCAAAAAGCCGAAAAATGGGGTGGCAAGGGTCAAAAATACCAGTCCAGTGGGAAAAAAGTTGCCATTTTTGTTGCCATATTCGAAAAGTTCATGAAAAATCGAGCATTTTTTCTTTTTACGGCATGTTCTGAATCGTTGTAGTTTTTGAGAAAATTACGTTTGAAATTGTTCATGTTTTCGTTGTAATACACAAAAAATTCAAAAAAGTTTGTGTATTACAACAAAAAACATGAACAATTTCAAACGCAATTTTCTCGAAAACTACAACGATTCAGAAGATGCCGTAAAAACAAAAAATGCTCCATTTTTCATGAACTTTCCGAATATGGCAACAAAAAATGGGCAACTTTTTTCCCACATGACTGGTCCTTTAACATCTTTCATTTTGGTTACGACTCGGCCACCTAAGCCTGGAGAAGTCGAAGGCGAGAACTACCACTTTGTTACTGACGAGGCTTTTGCTCAATTGGTAAAAGACGACCTATTGCTAGAATTCGGAAAGTTCCAAGGTATATAGTCCGATTCAGCAGTCGATCGGAAAAAGTTTGATACAGCATATTCAAGTGGTTCAAGGCCCCACCCGTCTGATCCGGGAAGTTAAGCAACGTTGAGACCGCCAGGTACGATCTCACAAGAGCTTTGATTTTATTTGAAAATTTTGATTTTCGAAAAAAATTTTTTGTAAAACATGGGACAAAAAATTTTGCTCCATTTTTTGGAATAAAAGTTTTTTGAAAATCAAAATTTTGGCCCTTATGCGATCGAACCTGGTAGTCCCAACGTTGCTTAACTTGATAGATCGGATGGACGGCGCTTTGGACCACTTGACTATGCTGTATAGCTTGTTTCAAATTTCGAGCAAAATAAGTTGCTTACGCCGTAGCAAAGTGGTTTCTCGCTTTGCACTCCTAATGGCGAAGGTTCGATCCCGGAAGTCGAAATCAGAAATATCATAATTCAAGATTGTTTTGTAGTTTGTATGATGAAATCTTGGATTATGATATTTCTGATTTTGACCTCCGGGATCGAACCCTCGCTCTTCGGAGTGCGAAGCGAGAGCTTTACCACTTTGCTACGGCGTAAGCAACTTATTTTGCTCGAAATTTGAAACAAGCTATATCAAACTTTTTCCTATCGACTGCTGTATATATCTGCAGTCGATCGGATAAAGGAATTTATCAGTGCTATGAACTTGTTCGCGAGCTCAAACATTAGGCAAAATATTAAAAGGCCTCTTTTGGAGCGTTCATCGAACACCAAATTAGATTATCCCTCTACTTTGGATTGCATTGGAAAATTGCTGAGTTGGCTGGTCTTCAATTGACTGGCCCTCGATTGTCGTGTCCACAAAACGTGCCTTTTCTTCGGAAGTCTTCATCTTTTTGAAACCTATTTCGTCTTTCTTTTCGAATCGCTTGAGAGAATAAGAATGAAAAAAGGTAGATCCCCTGGAGTTTTTAATCCCATTATTGCGTAAGCTCTTTTTTCTCGCACTAGTCAGACTCTTTTTTGCTACTCATGGTTAATTTCACCCCTTTCTCGTGATCAATGGTCGCAATTGTTGTTGTGTTAACACACTAATACAACATACACCTGTGTGTTATCCTTAAATATTAAACGCGCTATGTGTGTCTGTCTGTTTATGTGATTGTCTATCTCTGTCACGTTAAGTCCAATTCCATCACGGCCTATACCAATCGATAGGGCTCGGTGAGAGAAGAAAAATGACACCAAAATCATGGGGTACCCTTCAAGGAAAATTTTTTAGCCCCATATCATATTTTAACGTAAGATAATGCAATTTTATCGATGTTTAAGTAGTTACCCTTATGGCAGAGTGGCTAAGACTTTCTGCTTATATAAATTGCTTGCAGGTTCGATTCCCAGCAGAGATCGAATGTTTTTGTTAAGTTATACATTAAGTTGTAAGAACTATATGCAACAAAAAACATTTCTCGGGTCTTCATCGAATTGGTATAAATAGGAAATGCTGTTGCAGAATTTGTGATGATCTGTTGCGCCAAAAAGCAAACAAGCCTATGAATCATGCTTCATTCCATATTGCATTGCTTGTAAATATGTTTGTTTTGGTCTAATTGCATTGAACTTTTTTGACTATAATGGCATCATAGGTGAGCTTCGATCAATAGAAAAGTCATATGCAATTGAATTTCGGCTCGGCCGCCAAAATGACCTCGTCTTCTTCCCCTCTTATTGTCCTCTTTTTTACACAGCATGTTCGTCGGCTCGAAAACGTGCGCGAGTTACAAATACGTTTCAGTCATGGACTTTTTTCCTTCTATTTGCATCTGTTATGGAATTATTACAGGGTGTTCCAAAAAAACTGCCATTTGGTCATTTTTTGGCGAAAATGTTTCAAAAATTTTTTCTCCAAAATGACTCATTAGGGGTATTTTTATGCGGGAAATCGATTGCGCGCATCAAAAAACCTTGAAAACGTCTCCCAGATCATGAAATATAAGATTTTCGTATTTTCAAGTAGGAATTCCTACCGAAAATAACTGAAAAAATATGAAAATCGTATGTTTTATGGCCTGAGGGGCGTTTTCAAGGATTTACGAAATCGATTTCTCGCATAAAAATACCCCTAATGAGTAATTTTAGAGAAAAAATTTTTTGAAAAATTTTCGCAAAAAAATGAACAAATGGCGGTTTTTTGGAACACCCTGTAGATTTATTGCTCATTTTCGATTTTTTATCAAAATTCTATTTTGAGAAAAAAATTCGAATTTTGAGCGAAAATTCGATTTTTGAGAAAAAATGACCAAATGGCGGTTTTTTGGGAACACTCTGTAGAGTTATTGCTCATATTCAATTTATTTTATATGAAATTTGAGGAACAAATTCATTCATAGATCATAGTCTCCTATTTCCTATTCGTGTTTCATGTTTAAAATTGCGTGTTTACTGGTGTTTTTCTTCAAATTTATTTCTCCATTAGGAGTGCTTACGCTCTTTCGTTTAAACAACCACTCTCCACTCGAAAAAAAGTCTTCTATTTTTTGTTGATATTCGGAAATTTCATGAAAAATGGATTATTTTTTGTTTTTACGGCATGTTCTGAATCGTTGTAGTTTTCGAGGAAATTGCGTTTGAAATTTTGAATTTGTGTACATGTTTTCGTTGTAATGCACAAACTTTTTTGAATTTTTTGCGGAAAAATTGATTTTTGCATCGATTTTTTAAATTTTCATTACATGAACATTGTAACAATTTTTTACAACTCTATGAGACGAATAGAATGACACCAAATTTATCCAATTTGAAAATTGTTTTGCGTTATTGAAACGAAAACATGAATCAGAATTTTCGTTTCAATAACGCAAAACAGTTTTCAAATTGGATAATTTTGGTGTCATTCTATTCGTTTCATAGAGTTGTAAAAAATTGCTACAATGTTCATGTTATGAAATTTAAAAAATCGATGCAAAAATTGATTTTTCCACAAAAAATTCAACTCAAAAATAGAATTTTGCTCAAAAATCGAAATTTTTTCTCAAAATCAAATTTTTGCTCAAAAATTGATTTTTTCGCAAAAAAAATTCAAAAAGTTTGTGTATTACAACGAAAACACGAACAAGAGCCCCACCAAATATATATATTTCTTTATTTATTCTAATCTCTCATTCTATATGCGATTTGTGGCGCTAATAAGGTTCTCTGTTGGGGGTCTAAAATCCGCAAAAGATCTAGGTCATTATTATTGGAAATTTTTTCACACTTTCTTTATCCGGAAAACTGCTTGAGAAGTTTGCACACATTCGTTTTAGCACAACTTTGCAATTATTCAAATTTTCAATAAGCAGCAAACTTTCATTGAGCACTCCATTGTGGGTAAAGTGCGTATAAAAGTCGTTACACTATCAAAAGCCATCGCTGACTGTCCAACGCGATTATTTTTCGACTTCCTTGCGTACGTGTTTATCTTCGGCCGAGATCGACCCTACGCGCCTATACGCTAGTGTTTGTAGCTCTTCGTGGCGCGCCAATTGCATTCGAATCGAAATCATCGTCCATTTTCTTATTGTGACCGAAGAGGGAAGAAGTTTGTCTCTCTTGTCGTCGGAAGAACTATTTTTCTCTTTTTCGGCGTTGAAAATCGTCGCCTCATCGATTACATGATTGTGTCAAATGGACATGTGCAATCTGCACTCGGAATTTCTTTTTTTTCCTGAAATGGTTGTTGTCTCCAATTAGCAACACTTTCGTTTTCGATGGTTTACAAGTCGGAATTGGGCGGTTAGAAGTTTTCATTTTGAATTTGAAAAAGTTTTTTTAAGGCTGGCAAATTTATGCGCATTTTAATCATGTGAAGGAAGCTAATTTTTATGCATTTTACACCATTGTTGACTAGCCATATAGTTATTGAAAAGTGAGATTCCTTCGTTGTAATTTTTTGCGAGGGAATCGATTGTGCACAATCCCGAAATGTGAAAACTCTTTTTTCTTAATCCTGATTCAGGGTAGCGTGATGCGAAAATGAAAAAATTCGAAAAAATTTGATGCGAGGAAATTCAAAAAATGAATTTTTTTCTCAAAAATCGAATTTGGCTCAAAATCAAATTTTTGCTCAAAAATCGAAATTTTACTCAAATTCGAAATTTTTGTTCAAGAAATGAATTGTTCAAAAATTGATTTTTTTTCTCAAAAATCGAATTCTAGGGGTAATTTGTTGCGGGGGAATCGATTGCGCGCATTCCCGAAGTGTGGAAACGTAATTTTTCTTGACCCTGATTCAGGGTAACATTGATACGAAAATGAAACAATTCGGATTTTGACCGGATATCTCGGTTTTTCTATGCGAGAAATCGATTGCGCGTATTTTCGAAATGTGAAAATGCTTCCTTGTCCCTGGTTCATGGAAGGGGTGGGTGTATTCAATTGAAAATGGGTCAGTGAAGCTGTATGTTTAGAAAATGCAATCTTGAAACCCCTAGGTATTCGGATATCTGTCAAAATCCGAATTTTTTTCATTTTCGCATCAATACACTACCCTGAATCAGGGTTAAGGAAGCGTTTTCACATTTCGAGAGTGCGCGCAATTGATTCCCCAGCATCAAATTACCCCCCGAATTTCGATTTTTGAGCAAAATTCGATTTTGAATCAAATTTCATTTCTTAGCAAAAGTCACCTAGGGTTTTTCTATGCTTATTAGAAATTGAGTAGTCTGTTCATCAAAACCATCATCAGCATTTTTAAATTTTTTACTCAGATCACAATTTGTCGTTTTCAATTTGTACTACACACTATTATAGGTCCATTGATGTTTTTATAGCTACAATTATTTCCCATGTGAAGGTGATAAATTGTAAGATCGCTCTCATTCGTCCAATGTTTGATTTGCTGAGTTGTCGGCAAAGGTCCAGCTAAACTGTTTATTTTAGGGTCCTTCTCTTTCTTGATCCTTTCTTCGTTCATTTGCTTCGTTTTCGCGTCGGTCATCGCAGTTTACAGCTCTTAACTTCGAAGTTCTTGTTGTCGCCAACAAATCATTAAGGGTTGTTGAAATAGTTAGTTCAGTTCATTTCATAAGGAACACTATCAACTTGCCCTACTCCGATTTTGATGAAACCGGTCTCAAACGATTCCTCATACCCGACTTGATTAGAATTTTTTTTGGAATTTCGTCTCCCATAGGTTTTCCTCATCGAGATATGAGCATTTAAAGTTCGCAGAATATACAGAAAGTTAAATTACTTATGCCTGAATCAATAAAAGTCTGTTTATTGAAACGAAAATATCGGACATTAGACAATTCAAAATTTATCGACCCATTTGGGACGAGCGATAGCTCATTGAATTCCCGAAACCATAAGGAATTCAATAAGCTATCGTTTGTCCCAAATGAGGCGGTACATTTTGAATTTATAATGTCCGATATTTTCGTTTCAATAAACATTTTTATTGATTCAGGCAAAATTAGCAATCAATTCAACTTTCTGTTCATTCTGCAAACTTTAAACGCTCATATCTCGATGAGGAAGGCGCGTGGGGATGTAATTCCAAAAAATTTTCTACTCAAGTCAAGTATGAGGAATATTTTCAGACCGGTTTCGGCAAATCGGAGGATGGCAAGTTGATAGTGTTCCTTGTCAGTTTATTTATTTTCTCTTGAAACTCAAAATACACACATGTTTTTTCGATAAAAATGTTAATGTGATCACATATGTTTGCATTTTCATGGTACGGGGAAAAAATTTCAAATCGGTGCACATGTGTATTTGTGGCTAAAGTAACATAAATTTTATGCGTTTTTCATTTGTAAAGTACAGGGTGTATCGAAAAAAACCGAAATTTTGGCGATTCTTTCATGTTTTTTCGACCAGAAATTCTTTTTCAAAAATTACTCTATTAAGGGCAATTTTTGCGAGGAATCGATTGCGCGCATTCTCGAATCTTGAAAATGCTACCTTGACCCTGATTCAGGGAAATGAGTGTTTTGTATTGAAGCGAAAATTGAAAATTTTTTGAAATTTCTGGGAGTAATTTCATATGGGGAATCGATTGCGCGCATTTACGAGTCTTGAAAATGCTTCCTTAACCCTGATTCAGGGGAATAAGAGTGTGTATCGAATATGCACTAATTTCTCTGAATCAGGGTCAGGAAAGCATTTCAAGCTTCGAGAATGTGCGCAATTGATTCCCCGCATAAAATCACCCCCAGAAAGATGATTTTGAGGCAGAAAACCCAAAAATTTTCAATTTTCGCTTCAATACAAAACACTCATTTCCCTGAATCAAGGATAGGGAAATATTTTTTTTCTCTTCGACACTGAAACAAAGAATATAGGTTTTTCGTATGGTACTCCCAAGCCTGGTATTTTATTCGAAGAAGAAATAATGGTGAACACAGATACACTTGGTCCACTTCCTCCTAACTGGGAAATTGCTTATTCTGAAATGGGCGAAAAGTATTATATCGAGTAGGTTCTTAAAGCGACCAGTTCGGTCAGAAAAAAAGTTCCCATTTTTGCATATATTCGGACAATTCATGAAAAATGGATCACTTTTTCTTTTTACGGTAAATTCTGAATCGCTATCGTTGTCGAGAAAATCGTGTGTGAAGTTGGCGATTTTTGAAATTTTGTGTATTACAAATAAAACTTGCACCTGGATGTTTATGCAGAAAGTTTTAACTTGCATCAATTAAAAGTTGTTTATTAAGCGATTATTTAAAATGATCTGGTTAATCGCTTCAATAAACAACTTTTAATTGATGCAAGTTAAAATTTTCTGCATAAACACCCAGGTGCAAGTTTTCGTTGTAATACACAAAATTTCAAAAATTGCCAACTTCACACACGATTATCTCGACAACGATAACGATTCAGAATTTACTATAAAAACAAAAAATGCTTCATTTTTCATGAACTTTCCGAATATATAATTTTTACATATGAGTTTTTTTCCGAGTCAATTCGTCCTGGGTAAAAAAACTATTTTAGCCACAACTCTGGATCGACCCAATGGGAAGATCCCCGTGAGCAACTACCCGAAGGCTGGGAACGAGTTCATGATGAAAAATATGGCGTTTTCTATGTCGAGTAAGTCATATTTTTTACTCACTTCAAGAACCTTTTCTATTACCCGTATATATCTATATGTTAGCCAAATGGCTGAGCCCTGGTCATTCCTTAGCTGTGTCCATAACATCATTTAACTCCCTTACGGCGAACGCTTATCGATCCCCACACTCCTATTTGGCTAGATGTTACCCACGAAACTTTCTTTCGGTTGGTTTTGCAATGATTGAGCGTGCCTCTTTCGGCGCTAATTCTCGGCCCTTATGCTTTCGAAGACAGCATAATCATTTGTTTCCTTCTTTGGGGCCTTTTCATTTCTTGACATACGATTTGGCAGCTTCCATATTCTCTCTATTTCACCTTATTTGCATACATATCAATTGACAATAAATTTTCAGAGCTATTGTGGATCATCCCAGAGTCAAAAATCGAAAAAAATTGTTTTCTAAAATTTTTTAAAAATGACATATTTAGGGGTAATTTTATGAGAAAAATCGATTGCGCGCATTCCCAAAACGTGAAAATCTTTGTTTCACCCTTAAAAATCAGCAAACAATTCGAAAAAAATTAAGTTTAAAGTCAATGAATGTGAAAATATGGGTAAAAATACGTATTTTTCAAGGTTTTCACGCTTCGGGGATGCGCGCAATCGATTTTTCGCATAAAATCACTCCTAAATATGTCATATTTTTAAAATTTTAGAAAAAATTTTTTCGATTTTTCACCCTGGGATGACCCCCTTGATTCACAATAACTCTAAATTTCCTCTTCGAGAATGAAGCCTGTATTTGATAGTGCCTATTTTGTTTGAAATTTGAATCACTTGAAAAACGTGCCCATGAATCAGCGTCTAGTTTTTTTCTCACAAGAAAAATATTATAGTTGTGATATTTTTTGACCATGAGTAAGGAGTTGATGGAACACATAGTTTACTTTAACCAAGACAGGTGATTTTTTGCCCAAATATTGAGGTCCCTAGCGAATGGCGAAACTAAATTTCTGACCGGAATCGAACCCGGTATCTACTGGCCCAAAGTCGAGCACACTGCCACTTCACCACGGAGGCTTGTTAAGTGAAGTGATTTAAATTGAACCAAATCAACAGCGAAAAAAAGTTTTTTGAAATTTTTATCTATTCAAAAAAGCTGTATATCAACGCGAAAATTCGAGAAAATAACATATTTTGGTCAAAAAACAATGCTAGGCAAAAATCGCATTTTTACGACTTTTCGTTTCAATACATAATATGTCTTCCCTGAATCAGGGAAACGTTTATTCGCTTCGAAAATGTCAAATTCGGATTCCCCGCATGTTTTTAGGGGTCATTTCCAGAGAAAAATTTTAGTCATTCTTAGGCAAAAATCCCATTTTTGCGGCTTTTCGCTTCAATACACAATACGCCCTCCCTGAATCAGGGAAGTGAACCCCTCCCCCCTATTGTGTAGTAGCTCAAAATATTTTTTTTAGCCATGTCAACAAGCGAACTCAGTACGAGCCTCCGATCGCCGCAACTTCTTCGCATCAATATTCGTCCGTCGCCCCTCCAGGTGCTTATACTCCCCACGTTGTTAAAGCAGGCACTTCTTCGTCCGCCTATGGAAGTTACGTGCATGCTAATGGGCGGATCCCGAATACTGTTGCTTCTTCCTCGAATGGATGGCAGCCAACAGCAACACAGACTGT
>OZJO01001064.1:0-15636 GCA_900406225.1 Acrobeloides nanus | reverse complement strand
TATTTTTTGACCATGAGTAAGGAGTTGATGGAACACATAGTTTACTTTAACCAAGACAGGTGATTTTTTGCCCAAATGTTGAGGTCCCTAGTCAGTGGCGAAACTAAATTTCTGACCGGAATCGAACCCGGTATCTACTGGCCCAAAGTCGAGCACACTGCCACTTCACAACGGAGACTTATTAAATGAAATGATTTAAATTGAACCAAATCAACATCGATAAAAAGTTTTTTGGAATTTTTATCTATTAAAAAAAAGCTGTATATCAACGCGAAAATTCGAGAAAATAACATTTTTGGTCAAAAATGCTAGGCAAAAATCGCATTTTTATGACTTTTCGCTTCAATACACAATATGCCTTTCCTGAATCAGGGAAGCATTTTTTCGCTTCGAAAATATCAAATTCGGATTCCCCGCATGTTTTTACCCCTAAATGGGTCATCTCCAGAAAAAATTTTAGTCGTTTTTAGGCAAAATCCCATTTTTGCGACTTTTCGCTTCAATACACAATTGTTTTCCCTGAATCAGGGAAGCGTTTATTCGCTTCAAAAATGTCAAATTCGGATTCCCCGCATGTCTTTAGGGCTCATTCCAGAAAAATTTTAATCGTTTTCAGGCAAAAATCGCATTTTTACAACTTTTCGCATCAATACACAACACGTCTTCCCTGAATCAGGGAAGCAAACCCCCCCCCATTGTGTAGTAGCTCCAAATATTTTTTTTAGCCATGTCAACAAGCGAACCCAGTACGAGCCTCCGATCGCCGCAACTTCTTCGCATCAATATTCGTCCATCGCCCCTCCAGATGCTTACACTCCCCACGTTGTTAAAGCAAGCACTTCTTCGTCTGCCTATGGAAGTTATGTGCATGCTAATGGGCGGATCCCGAATACTGTTGCTTCTTCCTCGAATGGATGGCAGCCAACAGCAACACAGACTGTCCAGAACGGTTATAGTCATCAATACATTGGAGGCCCCACAAAAATTCAGCCAACACCTTTGACTAACGGCGGCACTTCTATTGTGCATAGAGCACCGCCAAATTCGGTCGGAGAAGCGTCGAAAATGGCGGCTGAGAAGAACCGCTCTTCGACTTCGTATGTATTTACACGCGATCCTGCACAGCTAAGAGGAGAATTGATAACGACTCGAATTGAAAAGGGACCGAAAGGGCTTGGCTTTACCTTGATTGGAAACGATGCTGGCTCAACACGGCCGGAATTTATCCAGGTCAGTAAAAAAATCAACTTTATAAATAAAAAAATGGGAACTAGTATTGATTAGGTATCCTACTGAACATGAAATTTTTCAAAAAAAATTTTTTTCATCATCTGAAAAATTCGTCAAAAATCGAAACTTGTCAAAAATTGAAAAAAATTTTCGAAAAATTTCACGTCCAGTGTAATATCTAATCGATATTAGTTCCAAAAAATGTTTTTAGATCAAAACCATTATCAACAATGGACCAGCCGCCTTAGACAATGTTCTCCATACGGGCGATGTGCTCGTCTATGTGAACAATATATTAATGCTGGGCGCAACGCAAGACGATGCCTGCCAAGTTTTTCGACAAATAAAAGTCGGAGAAATTGTGACCATACAAGTCTGCCGTGGTTATCCCTTGTTATTAGATCCGACCAAAATGGTATGGCACGTTGAAAGGGATCAGTCGGGTCGGAAAAAACACGTTATATATTTGGAGAGTTCATGAAAAATGGAGCATTTTTTGTTTTTACGATAACCTCTGAAACGTTATCGTTGCCGAGAAAATCGCGTTTGAAGTTGGCGATTTTTGAAAAATCTGTGTATTACAACGAAAACATAAAAATTCGTCCCTGAATCAATAAAAGTGTGTATTGACGCGAAAATTCAAACGCAACGATTCAGAGAATACCGTAAAAACAAAAACTACTCAATTTTTCATGAACTTTCCGAATATATAATTTTTTCATAGTGTTTTTTCCGAGTCGACTGGTCCTCTAAGATAATTTAAGACAATTACAAAACTAAACAAATTTAAGATAATTACCGAAAACGTCTATGCACCACCATCGAGCCAACAGCGTCCATTCGGCGACCCCACGGCCACCCATTTCCATCAACGCAATAAAGAAATTTTAGAAATTCAAATTCGAAAAGGGTCCAAGGGCTTTGGTTTTACTATAACTGATAGCTTACAAGGTTTGTCTTGGAATTCACGATTTTTGTTGAATAGAGCGACTTTAGGCCAGCGAGTGAAAACCGTCCGCTATCCCGAACAATGTCAAAATCTATTAGAAGGAGATGTTATACTCGAGGTTGATGGAAGAAATGTGCGGAATATACCACATGCGGAACTCGTCCAGCTATTACATGACTGTCCAGTTGGATTCCAAACTAGAATGTTAGTATCAAGAAACTCACCTCGTCATCGATCTCGTACGCCAACAGCAGCTTTCCGTTTTGGTGAACAGCGTGCAACGCCGGTGCCAGTACTCGCACCACGATCGAAAACTCCCGCGCCCGGACCAACAAGACCAACCAAAACAGGGAGTGTTCGTCAATATCAACCCAGGAACACCACAATGCCTAGGGTATGACTAAAAAAGTGGCTAAAAATTTCAGAAAAAAATATTTTTAGTCGACCCATCAGCGAGAAGACCTATATGAAAACGTGTCAAAAATAAGGTCGTCTTCAACCACACTCGGCTTCTCGTCAACTCCAAACTATGTACCGATCTCCGCGTTCGCGTACGACAAACCCTCCGGTCATCAGCTAATCACCGTCAACTTGATCCGAAAACCAGATGGCTTCGGTTTTAGACTTGTCGGCGGAGAAGAGGTGAAAATCTTTCTAAATCTTAGGAGATCCTTAGACACCCATCACGGAACTTTTTAGCAAAAAATTTTTTCTACATCGTGTTCAGCATGAAAAAGTACCCTAAAAACCGTTTTTAGCACCCCTAACCATGAAAAAAACTTCCCTTTTTAGATGGGCACTCCATTGACCGTTGGTGCTATAATCGAGGGTGGTGCTGCTCACGTCGATGGGCGATTACGCGAGCACGATGAAATCGTTGAAATTGATGGCAGAAACGCTGAACATGGAAAACATACCGAAGCCGTTGAACTAATTAAAAAAGCTGCTCATATAGGACATGTTAAGCTTGTTGTTCGACGTCTTAGAGGTTTGTAAACAATTGTGTGTGTTGTCAATAAATCTGATTATCTTAGATGACATTCCCAGGTCGACATCCATGCCATTTTCTGCATATAACTATGGTGATCTGGCTACGTCCCTACCTCCTACCCACCAAACTAACGGCGGATACAATCCGAAGACACCGTTTGATGTACATTTAGCAAAGCTTGAGCACGAAGACTTTGGCTGTACCATTGTTTCACTTAACAATCGTTATATAGGTATGTATAAGGCTCTTCGTGCTCTTAAAACACCCTTACCATGTTCTTGGAGCTCTCCGTGCTCTTAAAACACACTTACCATGTTCTTGGAGCTCTTCATATTCCTAAAACACTCTTACCATGTTCATGGAGCTCTTCTTGCTCTTGAAACACACTTACCATGTTCTTGGAGCTCTTCGTGCTCTAAAACGCCCTTACCATGTTCTGGGAGCTCTTCGTGCTCTTAAAACATCCTTACCACTATCTTGAAGATCTTCGTGCTCTTAAAACACACTTACCATGTTCTTGGAGCTCTTCATATTCCTAAAACACTCTTACCATGTTCATGGAGCTCTTCTTGCTCTTGAAACACACTTACCATGTTCTTGGAGCTCTTCGTGCTCTAAAACGCCCTTACCATGTTCTGGGAGCTCTTCGTGCTCTTAAAACATCCTTACCACTATCTTGAAGATCTTCGTGCTCTTAAAACACACTTACCATGTTCTTGGAGCTCTTCATATTCCTAAAACACTCTTACCATGTTCATGGAGCTCTTCGTGCTCTTAAAACATCCTTACCATGTTCTTGAAGCTCTTCATGCTCTTAAAACACCCTTACCATGTTCTTCCCATAGCCCATTATTATCTAAAAAGTGAAAACATTAATACAAACATCATAATTTTTAGGCAAAATCATCCCCGACAGTCCAGCTGACCGCTGTGGCCGCTTAAAACCGGGTGATTGTGTCATTGCTATTAATGGCCTCCCGTTAGATGATATGTCTCACCAACAAGTTATCAATTACATAAAATCTTCGGGGAACACGATCACCTTCACCATCGACCATTCTAAAGCACATCCAAGTTTCGTCTCGGATACAAATGGTCATGCTGGTTTGCCGAATGGCAGGACTACACCATCGCAGCTTTATTCCTATCCTCCAGCATCAACCTCTTCAATTCCTAGATATGATACTGTGCCGTCGAGTCGCAGTAATGATCATCTCTACCACAATGGATTTGGCCCAGAAAATGTAAGCATAATTTGTACGAAAAAAAGTTGTGTCATGTCAATTTATTGTGTTTTGTCCCATTTTTAGTTTGATATGTCCTCTTCGTTCACGTTAGTATCACCGAGAGTAGTCGAAATAAGGTCTGAGACAAAAGATGCCCCTATTGCCAGACCAGAAAGCTTTGCTAGCTGTGAATCACTAATCTTATCAATGAACGGCGCTTGTGTTCTGGACGGTTATCCAGAATTCGCTGAATTCGAAGAGATAACCGTTTCTCGGCCAGAGTCGAGAGTGTCGTCCAAAGTGAGGTTCGTCTGTGTGTGCAAGAAAATCGGCCAGCAGCATCCGTGGTCGGTTTTCTATAATACTGTTTTAAAGGATCATTGAAGAACTTTTTCTATCCCTCTTATCATGCTTCGCAAGCTTTTCTTGCATGCTTTCAATGGCTCTAGGACATTTCACAACGGCATAAAAATGATAATACAATTCCTGGAATAAGGAAAGGCTTACGGACTCATTGAATCTAAAGTTGTAGCATGTGAACCCGGGTTGTATGGCTATTAGTAATAGTGGACGGAGAATCGGTAAAGAAAGCTTGGTGTGAATGGCGAAGCCAATCCACACGATCGGTCAGGTCTGATGAAATTCGTGGAACAGTTTCAAATGGAATTACCCATAGTTGCTGGCGATCATAATTCAGATTATCTCTGGCAGTCGCGACCAGGAAGAAAGCGAATTGAATGAAATCTGGAAGAATGCAATATCGAGGATGAGATTGAGCCGGACCCAGAGATCATGATAATACAACATTTCACAACGCTCGGTTTTCTCTACTTTTCCGTAATCAAAATCAAATAATTTCTTCATGTCTTTGTGTTCCCCATGTCGAAAAATCCCCCGAGTACAGCCAATTTGGAAAATTTGAATTTTTTTACCCAAAGGGGTAAAAATGGGGGACACGAATATGAAAGAGTTTTTTTGACCACGGAAAAGTGGAGAAAACTGTCCAAATTGTTCGTTGTGAAATATCCTAGTTCGGAACAGGGAATCCACTTTTCGAAAAAAATTTTTGTTGAAAATGACCATCCTAGGGGGTAATTTTATGCACTGGATTTAAAAATCGCACTCCCGAAGTTTGAAAATGCTTCCTGAACTGTGTCGCATCTTGTTTTTGGAGCTCAGGAAGCATTTTCAAGCTTCGGGAATGCGATTTTTGAATTCAGCGCATAAAATTATCCCCTAGGGTGGTCATTTTCAAAAAATTTTTCGAAGAGTGGGCCTGGACCCTCTGTTCCAAACGAGTACCCTATCTTAATCTGCACGTAAATGTCATCGCTTAAACCTTATTGATAACTACTTTTCTTGAATAAATTGTTCAACCTTTCTAAATTTATTTTTGCATTCAAACTGTCTAAATTTATTTTTTTAGGGAAATAATGAAACACTGATCCATTTTGAACTGCCTCGTGGTGCCAAAGGTTTCGGATTTTCCATTCGTGGTGGCTGGGAGTTCGGTCAGATGCCGCTGCTTGTCCTCCGAGTCGCTGAGGACGGCCCGGCTGCAGCCGCTGGTATACAAGTCGGTGATCAAATTTTTGAAATCAATGGTGAAAACACTGATGGTATGACGCATGATAGAGCAATTCAGCTAATTAAAGAGCATCCCACTGTCCGTCTGGTTATCCGAAGACCACAAAATTGAATCGTGTTTCAAAACTAATATACCTTTTTTGTACTTGCCTTATTTTTTTTTGATGAATTTGGCTCAATGTCATTTAATTACGCCAAAAAAATTTTTGGAGAATTTTAATAAAGATATCTATTTGTTTTTTTGGTACTACTAAGGATTAGCGAGCCCGTGATTTTTTCAAAAAAAATTTTTAGCTTTTTTTTTGGAAATGACCTCTCTAGGGTTAACTTTATGCGGGAAATCGATTGCGCGCATTGACAAAACATGAAAACGAGTTTTTTTTCGGAAAATGAGCCACATATATTTTATAAGCATGTGATTCTTGTTAAAAATGTGGTACATGCTAATGAAGTATATACGGCACATTTTCCGAAAAAACTCGCTTTCATGTTTTTTTCAATGCGCGCAATCGATTTCTCGCATAAAGTTACCCCTAGAGGTCAAAAAAAGCTAAAAAATTTTTTTGAAAAAATCACGTTACGTGGTCTCGTTAATCCTTAGTAGTACCATTTTTTAAACATTGAATTGTAGAAAATTGTATTCATATCGCTAACCTTTTGGGTGATTTTCGATAACATTAGACCAACGGGGAGGGCCGATTGAGGCGAGTTATCGCAAATATTTTTTTCAAAATTTTTTCGGCAAACGTAAAAAAATGTTCGAAAAACGATGAAAAAACACTGTTTTCGAGGGAAAATCGAACAAAAATTTTGGGTGTTTTTAGCCATTTTTAGGTGTCGCCTTTTCCACATAAAAAAGGTCAAAAAACACCCAAAAATTTTTTTGTAATTTTTCCTCAAAAAACTAATTTTTTCATCATTTCGAACATTTTTTACGTCGTCGAAAATTTTTTTGTAGGCTATATAGAATAGAATCTAGCACAACGACCTTCTAAACAACCTATAAAATAGTGGTAGAAATAGATACAAAATTCTAATACAGGATGAGCAAAAAAATCGTACTTTGCGTTTTTTGGCGAAATTTTGTTTTCAAAAATCGTCTATAACGGATATTTTCATGCGAGAAATCAATTGCACGCTTTCTCGCATGAAAATACCCTTTGTAGGTTTTTGAAAATTTTTCACTAAACAAATACAAAAGAATGTTTTTTTAGCTCACCCTGTTATAGCATCATAATTTTCTTTATGACTTGTGCTATTTCCTCCCTCAACTCTACAGCCTATTATGTATACTTATTTTGCTTTAATCAAATTGTAATTTTGTCAATAAAATATTTATTTCGTCAGGGCTCTCAGATTTTGAAATTCGCATAAAAATCGAATTCAAGTTGAATTTATAAAATGTCGAATTTTAAATGTTCCAGCACAAACCCCCTGCTGAAATTTTTTCCGCAGAGGGTTTGTGTTGGAACTTTTCGAAAATCCGACATTTTATAGGTTCAACTTGTACTCGATTTTTATGCGAGTTTCAAAATCCGAGAGCCCTGTATTTCATCATGGCAATAGAATAGAACAATAAATATTTATTCAAATATAAAACAATGAACCATTTTTTATATAGCTAAATCAACAACGAACAAGCTTTAGCTAAATAACAAGTTCTCATGATATAACATATAATATTACTACTTGGACATCCGTTTTTGAATTTTTTCTAAGAGAACTTCCACTTGCGCTCCAAGTTTTGGCTGTCCCTTTTTAGTACGTTTCTTCAAGGCTTTGTCCATTTTCTTTTTCGTCGACATATAATTCAGAAGTGCTTCTTCGCGTTTGGCCATCTCAATTCGGCGTTGCTCAGCTGCATGTTTCTTGTCTTGCTGAATGCGCTCGTAAACCAGTTGTGCCCGCTTGTATGCGCTTACATAAGGCTTCCTAAAAAGCAGTGATAACATTCGGATCAGCGACCCAAAACTACAGGGTTCAAAATCCGGAAAATTTTTTATATTTTTTCTAAAAATGGCCCCTATAGGGGTTTTTCTATGCAGCGAATCGAATGCGCGCATTCCCGATGCGTGAAAATGCTTTCTTGAAAAAAACTTATGGCGTTTAAGAGACAATAAATGATAAGTAATTGGCGTCTGAGTGATAATAACAAGTTGAATCCAAAGTTTTCTAAACCATAAGCAGCAATAAATAATATCATGAAACATTTGATAATGATCGCCAGCGACAGTTTGAAGCATATAATCTACGCTTTCTTCGCATGGTTTACATTTCAGTCTTTAATATTTTGACAAAACTTGATTCAGGGTCAAGGTGTATTGAAGCGAAAATCAAAACTTTTAGTTTTTATGTAAATGGACGTTTCTGGGGTTTCTCGAATTTTTCCCCAAATTGAATGGTGTTCAAAATTCGCATAATTGTTTCCCGCCATACGATCACGCAGGGGTGCATTCGAAAAGTAATAAAAAAAATACCCCAGAAACGTCCATTTTTTACATAAAAACTAAAAGTTTTGATTTTCGATTCAATACACCGACCCTGAATCAACATCAAGGAAGCATTTTCACACATCCGGAATGCGTGCATTCGATTCGCGCGAAAAACCCATAGTAGTCATTTTTAGAAAAAAATATATATATACTTTTTTCCGCAACCCTGTCATTTTGGGTCGCTAATCCGAGCTAGTACCAATAAAAATATAGTTCTTTTGAGATTACAGATCATAAACTGGACAACGAGAGCCTACGGCGCTTCCGAGCATCACTCACGAGCAGTAGTGGCATATATAGCATTTTGTTTATTTTTTTCGATTTCGGGGGCGGCCCCCTCCTAGATACGTCACTGCCGAGTGCCCAACTCTACTTTTCATCAAACGGGACTTTTTACCAAAAAGGACTTTTCACCTAGCAGGAAACGACATATTTGGTGAAGCCAAGTCAGCTACGCCACGGACTTTACATAAAAAATAAAACTTACTTGCTCGATGATGTAGATTCATCTGCTTTATTACTAGAAACATTGTATTTCATTTGAATACTAGGTCCGGCTTCGCCCAATGATGATTGCTTTCTATGATTCTTCTTTACTTTCATCTTAAAATTTTTAAAGTAAAAATGTCACAAAAATGTTTAAAAATCATTCTTTAACGTCGTAAAAAGTTGGGAGCTACTTCGGCTCTTATACTCCTATTAAACGTGGTGTAAAATCGAAAAATTTTTTATTTTCAAAATTTTCTCAAAAATGACCCTATTAGGGGTAATCTTATGCGGGAAACACGTTGGCGATGTTATTTTTGCGTAAAAACGTGCTCCATTTTTTAGAAAATCGAATTTTCGAACAAAGAAAGTACATATTTCGAAAAAGCTAATATGCAAAAAAATTCGTCAAAATCGAAAAATTTGTCACAAATTGAAAAATTCATCAAAAAACACCGCCTTCCCACATAAAATTACCCCTAATTTTCTCATTTTTGAGAAAATTTCGAAAAATAAAAAAAATTTCGATTTTAGACCAAGTTCAATGGTGGTATAAGAGCCGAAGTAGCTCCAAGTTGATCAAACAAAATTCATTGTTTTGGCGGATTTTTCAAAAAAATTGGCATATTGCCAACGCGTTGTTTTCAACTAGAATGTGACTGATAGAATATACAAAGGATTAAATCCAATGTTTGATTTTGACGAAAAATCAATCTAGCAGATGAAAAATCACTTCGAACATAGAAATGGTCAATCGCTGAATACTTTCATGAGAACTAATAGAGAAAATGGAGAATTTGGTCGAAATAAGGTATAAAAACTACAGGGTGGACTTTAAAAAACCGAAATTTTGTTGTTTTTTGACGAAAAAATTTGCGAAAATTTTCAAAAAGTGATCTATTAGTGATAATTTTATGCGAGAATCGATTGCGCGCATTAAAAAATTCTTAAAATACTAACTTAGCCATGAAATCGTCATTTTTTCAATTTTTTTCGCCAAAAAACGGCAAAAATTTTTAAAGTCCACCCTGTAATTTTAAACAAATATCTTTTTAGAATTTCGACTCAAGGCCATCAACAAATGATAGTGGGTTTCCAAAAGACAAATCCTCTAGTCCAGAAAGTAAAGAAAACCAATTTTCTAACAATCAACATAGTCCCGTAGAACTTAATGGGCAAAGAAATCATTTAGAAGAGTCGCCGCATAAAAATTCTCAATGTAAGTTTAAAAAATTATGAGACGTTTTCTTGTGAATTCGAAGTTAGTCTAAATGTCAGAGCGCGCTTCGAAACAGCGCTATTTAAGAAGGTGACAAAAAATGTGGATTGGAATTTTTGTGAGGAGTCGGAAGGGCCCATGGAGAAATTTGAGCGATGGCCCATTCGTGTTGACTGGGGTAGAACCATCCGGTGACTTTTTGTACAACCAAAAATATTGAGAGCTATCGCTTTACTCATGGGCAAAAGTACCGTGAGTCAAAAGTAGTGGCGCCTATATGACAATCATTTTGAAATGTTTAAAAAACGAAATATGTAAAAATGAAAACAATTTTGAATACAATACCCAAAAAATGAAAAATTTTATTGAACAAAACTTGAGTATGACAAAATAAAAATACAATCAAACACAAAATCGCATGCAATCAATCAAACAAAATAAATAAATAATCCATATTTTTCCTTTATTCAACAAAAAAATCATTCACGTGGATGTGATTTCAGTAGTTCAGTAGCTGTTCGAGAATCTGGGAATAATGTATGATAACTAGCCACTGGTACATAATTCGCGGTAATCACTTTGCCTAAAAAAGATGCATGAAAATTAAAAAAAAACAAAAAATTAGCATACCTGCAAACCAACGACCATGCAAGGACTGAACACATTTGTAGGCCGTTTCAACTGATGGACATTTCACATAAACATTGCCTTGTTGCGATCCTTTATCAACATAAATATGAACAGCTCCTGAAAAATTACCAATTCAAATCGATATACAATCACAAGGTGTTCCAAAAAAAAAAACCATACTTTTGCGTTTTCAAAAATCACCTATAAGCATTTTCAAGGTTTTTCGATGCGTGATTTTGAAAACTTTTTACCAAAAAACGCAAAAGTACGGTTTTTTTTTTGGCTCACCCTGTACAAAATCATATATTACCTCCATGCTCAGCACACTCATCAATAACATCATCTCGAACATCGACTTCCCATCCTGGTACAATTTCAGCACTCGGGTCAAACATATTCGATAACAAAAAGCATTGAGTAGCAATTGCAGGAACTTCAGTGGTACGGATATCGGATGGGCGTTGATGCGTTTCTACACCTAAATATACAACTTATACAGCATTTCTCGAAAAAATTCGGGAATATGGTAATGTTCGTGATTTTTCTAAAACCGACTACTCGTCTTGATCAGTTATGACCAAATAACGCGAAAAAAAATTTTAGGTCAAACGTTTTTGGGGGCCATCGAAATCAGACAAAAAATTTTTTCAATTTTTTACCTCTTGGGGAGCTAAGGAAAAATTCAAGCTCAGTATATACTGAGTAGTGATGTCAAAGTGATAATGATAAAATAGTGTGGATAAGTGATAAGATAACGCATTTTAATAACGATTTTTGTGATAACGTTATCATAATGGTGCTCGGCTCTCCGGTTCTATTGAAGTTATACCAACCTGGAGGAGATATTTTTTCATTCAACGTTGTTTTCTCGGGCAATTCGTTTTTCTTTTCCTCAACAGAAGTCACACGCATAGTTCGATCTGCCAATTCAAAACCATTCAACTGTTCCAAAGCGCGTCTAGCATTATCCGCATCTTGGAACTAGATAGATTTTAAAAACAAACAAGTATATAACAAAAATACCTACCACAATATAACCATATCCTTTATTAGTCTTTGGCCCAATCATCGGTACTTCAACTTGTTGAATCTACATAAATTTTACAACTCCGATAAAAAAATTCCGGAGTTATTGTGGATCAGGGGGTCTCCCCAGGGTCAAAAATCAAAATTTTTTTTAAATAACATATTTAGGGGTAATTTTATGCGAAAAATCGCTTGCGGGCATTCCCGAAGCGTGAAAACCTTTGAAAAATTCGAAAAGTTCAATAAATGTGAAGATATGGGTAAAAATACGTATTTTTCAATTTTTAAGGGTCAATCAAAGGTTTTCACGTTTAGGGAATGAGTGCAATCGATTTTTCGCATAAAATTACCCCTAAACATGTCTTTTTTTAAACCCTGGGGTGACCCCCTCATCCACAATAGCTCCAAAATTCCGAAAATACCTTCCCAAATGGGTCAAAAATAGCCAGCAACATTTCTTCAGTAATACTCGGATGCAAATTACTAACACAAAGTTTCAATGGACCATAAGCAGGAATTGGTGTAAAACCCATAGCACCGCCAACTCCCTTCATTGATTCACGATTCAGGTTTGCCTGCGTAAGTTGAATGATCAACGGTGCACCAAAAAGTCGTTGACCACTTAATCCAAGCGCTAATGGCACAGTCTCCCTTTCCCAGAACTCTACATACGCTATGCCCTTCGAACGTCCAGTCCTTGAGTCGGTTATAATACGTACATCACGAACATTACCAACTGATGAGAAAAAATCTTCCAAATCTCTAGGTTGGGTTCCTCTAGCAAGCTAAAAATACAGTTAGGGGTCATCCAGATATTACGTTATCATGTTGGGGGGAGGAAGTCAGCCCTCTCCACAGAAAGTTGATAACGCTAAAGCACAGGGCCGTATCCAGGATTTTCAAAATCTTTTTTAACCCTACAGTCACGAGGTGAGGTCAACAAATTTTTTCGACTAAAAATCGTCTACCAACTCATATATAGGCTATCCGTATGTATCATTTTAAAAATCTTCAAAACTGAAGATTTTGAAAATCCTGGATACGGCTCTGCTAGTGCATTTTTGATCATGTTGGAAGGGGGGAGGTCTAAAAATCCGAAAAAATTGATAAAGTAATATCTGGCTTTTAGACAAGAGAATAAAACAAAACCTGTTGAACAAAAACGGTTCTTTCGTCACGTTCTTCCGCAGTCATATCCAATTTTGCATTCGGTGGCGGAGAGTTTCGTGAAGTAAATGGCATACTTAAAAATTTTTAATTTAAAAAATCAGGGTATAAATCAAGAATACGTACACCTATCGGGATTTCAACAAAACCGACTTTTTTCGATTCGTCTCGACGAGTTATGACCGAAAAACGAAAAAAATTCCGGCAAAGAAAAATCGAATTTCGACAAAAATCGAACTTTGGACAGACAAAAAGACGAAGTGTGGGGGGGGGATACAGTATCCCCTTGTTAACTATGAGTGTACGTATTCCTCAAATCTTCCAAATCAGAAAAAAACTTACACATCACGGCGTTCGGGTCCGGGTAACCTACGTGTCGGTGGCGAACGATATCGAGGCCGAGATGGCTGATATCTTCGATGACGATTTGGTAGAGATCTTCGATTACGTGGCGAAAATGAATGACTTCGACTACGAGATCTGCGGCGATATGAACGAGAACGGCTTCGACTGCGTGAAAGGCTGTGGCTTGGAGAGCGTGTCCGGAGCTTACGAGTACGAGAAAATGAACGACTTCTACTGCGAGTACGAGATTTGTGTCGACGAGAACGGGAAAGTGAACGGCTTCGACTGCGTGAGTAGCTTCGGCTTCGAGAGCGATGCTTACGAGAATGAGATCTAAAAAGTTTCAATGTTTATAAAACAAGATAAAAACGATTTCAAACAAACTTACTTTTTAGACTCACTTTTTGCCATATCAATATATTTTTCAATGATCTTGTTAATTGAGTGCTAAAATTTTTTATTTACTCACACATATGAGAAACCCTCAGACAGTGGCGTATCTAGGGGGCCGAAATCGAAATTTTTCTGAAGAAAATGTAATAGGGAAGTTTTCGAAAAATAACATTGAAAAAATGAGGATTTGGGGCTTTTGTCCACCAGCAGTGACGTAACCGGGGGCAGGTGCCCCCCCCCTTATTGGAAAAAATGAAGATAAGGTCGAGACTATTCTACGCATTTATGGCGACTTTCAATAAAACATTTCAATAACAGAATTTATTGCTTCAACATCAATAAATTCAAACAATTTAAAAGGAAAATTGTCAATCGATTTCAAAAGCCTCCGAAGCGGTCGTTTAATGTTTCGGAACGTTTTTAATGTTTTTGAGGATTTTTCCAAAAATACAAAGCCAATCCTGATAGCTGTAGTGTGATTAGAAAGCTGGATTTCGTAGCAATCGAATGACACCAAAATCATGTCATAACTCTTTCTGTTATTGCATAAATACAGTAAAAAATGTCAGTTTTTTCGACATTTCTTAATAATTATGCTGCAATATTTCCGTAACCAGACAGAGTTATGGCATGATTTTGGTGTCATTCGATTGCCACGAAATCCAGCTTTCTAACGACATCAAAACTATCAGGATTGGCCAAGTATTTCTGGAGAAATGCTCAAAAACATTTAAAAGTTTCGAAACATCAAACGACTTTTTTAACAGCTTTTTTACGGATAAATTTGTCCTCAATTGTAAAAGCCACTTCAAAAAACTCAAATTTGGCAGTGTACGTACAAGGGAGAGGGCAAAAGTCTTGACATTTCAAAAACCTGTTTTCTCGACAATTCTGGACGAGAAACATTTTTTCAGCGTTTTTGACAATGTCAGGACTTTTGCCCCCTTGTACATCGGATAGATATAAATTTGGCATACACAAAAACGGGACGAATCGACGAGAAGATTCTTTTTCTTCAGATCTTACAAGGAACCATCTCTGTCAGGTCAAAGCCTATGTCAAAATGAATTTTATGTTAAAGAGCACAAAAAAATACATCGAAAAAAGTGAAAATTTTCCCCCGTGAGACGCCTCTGTGGGCCTGGAGCCCAAAATGTGTTATTTTGGGTCTGAACGATAGCCTCCCTGACCCCCTACAAATTTTTTTTAAATTTTCCATTTTTTTAAAATTTGGGTGCCCGAACTTTTGGTCGTTTGTCTTCGAACTTTGGCCCACTTGATATATTAACTTTGACCTCAAACCTTTGCCTTCATGGATACAAACGCTCGACAAAAATGACACCATTTTTCGGAGGAAAAATCGTACTTTCGGAGGTCTAAATTCGAATTTGTTTTGCTCACTTCGACTTAAAATACTGTTTCTAGGTTAGAAAAACAGGCTAAATTCTAGAATACGGTATAAACTCGAATTTTAAAAAAATCTATACCAATCGCTTTATTTTGATGAGTAATGACCAAAAAAGTGAAAGAAAAAAGTCGCTCGAACATTTTTGGGTCACTTTGAGGGGGTCAAAAATGGCTTATTTATTAAGGATTTTCCTTTGGAACAAGGTGGAACTTTGTTGAATTTTTGAATAGGCCTCTGTGGTGTAGTGGCGAAGCGTCGGCCGTTGCACCATATTAGAGCCGGGTTCGACTTCCAGCTCCGTCAAAAAGTTTTTGCTCAAAAAAAAATTTTTTTTAAATTGAATCAAAAGTTTTTGGATGATTAATTTTTTTTTCTTTTTGATTATAAAAATATTATATTTGTAGGCGCATGGGGGTCCAAAATTGCCTATTTTTTATGCATATTCAAGAGGGCATAATACATGATAAAAACAGCGTAAATTCTATTT
>OZJO01001063.1:35860-68372 GCA_900406225.1 Acrobeloides nanus | reverse complement strand
TGTAAAAATGGCTTTTTTATAATTCGTTACAGTACATTTCAAATGGTGCCAATCCCTTCGCTTCAATACTCAAACACGTTTAAAATTTTTATGCAATTTTGTATGTCAAATATCTCCTTAGGGTTGTCGAATTGGAATTTACTTCCAAAGCAAAAAGTGGTTGCCCCAACGTGAACTTTCTTTTCCACGTTTGAACAAAAATTCGGTTCAAAAGTGGACTGGTCCTTTAAAGGATCAGTCTAGTTTTTTATCTGAAAGTTCACATGATGGCTATCATTTTGTTATGCTTTGGATATGTTACCGTTTTATCTGGAAATCAGTTTTATCTGATAAAACTAGTTTTATCTGAAAGAATCGATCAAATCAATTTGACGGGAAAACATTGATTGTCAACACATTTTTTTCTAATGATTTTATTTAAAACAAATCATCAACAACAATCAAAATACAACACATTTAGAACAAAGTAAAATATAAATCTTATTTATTCTTGCATATTATTTCTTGCAATGGAATATAGGCTAAGTTTAGGCATAGGCTTGGGCTTAGGCTTAAGCTTAGGTTTAGGCCTAGGCTTGGGCTTAGGCTTAAGCTTAGGCTTAAGCTTAGGCTTAAGCTTAGGCTTAGGTTTAGGCATAGGCTTGGGCTTAGGCTTAAGCTTAAGCTTAGGCCTAGACTTAGGCTTAAGCTTAAGCTTAGTCTTAGGCTTAAGCTTAGTCTTAGGCTTAGGCTTGGACTTAAGCTTAGGCTTAGGCTTAGGCTTGGACTTAAGCTTAGGCTTAGGCTTAAGCTTAGGCTTAGGCTTAGGCTTAGGCTTAAGCTTAGGCTTAAACTTAGGCTTAGGTTTAAGCTTAGGCCTAGGCTTAGGCTTGGGCTTAGGCTTAGGCTTGGGCTTAGGCTTGGGCTTAGGCTTAGGCTTAGGCTTAGGCCTAGACTTAGGCTTAGGTATAGGTCTAAGCTTAAGCTTAGGCTTAAGTTTAGGATTACGCCTAGGCTTGGGCTTAGGCTTAGGCCTAGGCTTGAGCTTAGGCTTTGACTTAGGCTTAGATCTCGGCTTAAGATTAGGCTTAAGTTTGGATTAGGCCTAGGCTTAGTCTTGGACTTAGGCCTAGGCTTAGGCTTAAGCTTAGGCTTATACTTAGGCAAGACGCTAGGATGTCTACACGCCCTACTGGCATCTTTGGAACGTTGAATAGTTATGAATCACGAAGTTTGCATACCGAATTATTATGATCGTTGATCTTGTGTAAATATGTTTATTGTTAAAAATCCATATGAAAAAATCGAAACATTAAATCCATTCAAAGAAAGAAGGGATAAAAAAGTAGCTATCGCTAGCAGATAGTTGATCAATGGACCTTAATTCACGGAAACATAACGAATAATCTTCGATCGAAACTGACGTATATTTGTATGTTTTGATTCAAAGATGAAAGTCTCAATACGAATATCCCAGCGATCGCTAGGCATTCTCCTTGATATTGTCTGACAATATCCACTCCCAAAATTGAATACACGTTTCTCATCTAACGTTTCCGGCCGGCCCCAGATGCTCATATAAATTTAGGTTATTTCCTTTTTTGCTTCCCATTTTTTTTCTTCGGTCGACCGCAAATTGATTACGACAAAAATTGAAATACATGGACATGACCGTATGACACTTCATCGACTGAGGACAGTTTATCCACCATGGACAGTTCATCCACCATGGACACTTTATCGACCACGGACAGTTCATCGACTAGGGGTATACCATCCTAACAAGAGATATTGCGCAACTTTCCCTGATCGAAACGAAACCTTGTTTAAAAGATTCTCCATGGTCGATTTCATAAAAGAAATTTTTTCACTCGAGTGCATCGACCATGGAGAATCTTTTAAAAAAGATTTCGTTTCGATCGGAGAAGATAGTTGCGTGGCGTCCCTTGTAGATGAATAAATCACCTAAAAATGTGATCGATGAACTGTCTGATCAATGAAGTATCCCTGGTTGATGAAGTGTTCATGGTCGATGAAGTGTTTCTGGTCGATGAAGTGTCACCCGGCTGGAATTCGACGGCCAAAAATTCGAATTTTGTCATTTTTGGGAAATAACTAAAAATCGAATTTTGGCAAAAATAACTAAAAATTCGATTTTTGGCCAAAAATGACAGAAAATCCCTATCAAACTTCCCACTTGGGGTTTCGACAAACAAGGTAATAGCCATGTTTCTATTTTATCCCTTTCATTTTAATGTGCTGTTGTTGCCTTCACAGTTGCTATTGTCCAAATTTAGGGGTAGATTTTCAACTGAATCATGGTAGCTTTATTCCTGCTCACTCTTTTATTACTTCCAATGAGGGTGGAAGCTGAAGTGTTCATATACCCTGGCATTGATAACACTCTATTACAAGAAGCTATGAAAGAGGGTGAAAATGGTGAGTATTGAGCACAAGTTTTTCAATATAGTTAAAATTTTAGCAAAAATTTCTTATTATACATCACTGATGGGAGTTGGGGATGAGCGTAAGCGGTAAGATTTTCTCATCAAATTTTAATTGGATATACAGGGTGACCCAAAAAAAGGGTTTTTTTATTTTTTCGGACCCGAAAATTTATTTTTCTAAAAATGATCCCTGTAGGGGTAATTTTATGCGGAGAATCGATTGCGCGCATGAAAAAATTTCTCTGGCACTGGTTTAAGCGATTAATCCAGAAAACTTTTGGAGAGTATACCCCTCATAGGAGTACCTTGACCCTGATTCAGAGAAAAATTGGATTTTCGAAGCGAAAATTTTCATTGTTCGCTTTTTTTGTTTGGAAATCTGGAAAGGGCTAGGCAAGCATTTCCAGGGTTCAGGAATGCGCGCAATCGATTCCTCCGCATAAAATTACCCCTAGAGGGGTCATTTTTAGAAAAATAAATTTCAAAAAAAATTTTTTTTAAGTCACTTTTTTGGGCCACCCTGTACTAATATGAGAGTAAATTTAGGCGAAACCTCTACTTGGATGGACTAGAAAGGTGTGATCACATGTGGAATGAACAGTCCCAACGTCTGACGGCAAGAGTTGAACGAGAAAGTAAGTCTTATGATGCAGCTGAGTTGGAAAAAATCGGACTCAAACCTTTTCAATCACAGTTTATGACCATTCCCGTGGGGCTAATGAAAGAAGTCGTCAACATGGTGAGTTTCATCAATACAGGGTGAGCCAAAAAGAACCGTACTTTTGCGTTTTTTGGCGAAAAATTTTTTTTCAAAAATTACCTATAAGGGAAATTTTCATGCGAGAAATCGATTGCGCGCATGAAAATGTTGTGAATCGTTGTAGTTTTTGAGAAAATTGCGTTTGAAAGTGTTCATGTTTTCGTTGTAATACACAAACTTTTTTGTGGAAAAATCAATTGTTGCATCGATTTTTTCAATTTTCATAAAATGAACGTTGTATTAATTTTTTTTAGCTTTATGAGGCGAAAAAAATGACGCAAAAATTATCCAATTTGAAAATTGTTTTGGGTTATTGAAACGAAAACCCTGAATCAGAATTTTCGTTTCAATAACTCAAAACAATTTTCAAATTGGATAATTTTTGCGTCATTTTTTTCGCCTCATAAAGCTAAAAAAATTAATACAACGTTCATTTTATGAAAATTGAAAAAATCAATGCAAAAATTGATTTTTCCACAAAAATTCAAAAAAGTTTGTGTATTACAACGAAAGTTTTCAACGTGAACAATTTCAAACGCAATTTTCTCAAAAACTACAACGATTCAGAACATACCGTAAAAACAAAAAATGCTCCATTTTTCATGAATTTTCCGAATATATATAAATTATCGCAAAATTTTCACAAATAATTCACATATTTTCTTCTTCTCTTCTAATTACCATATAAATTTAGGCTTGTAGCAAGCATGAACAACAACTACAATGTAACAGCTGGGCTCTCTATTAGCAATGTATCTTGAAAAAATTTAGGTGGTAGCGTATTTGAAGGCAGGGAGACGATCCTAAAACGAATCCAAGACCTCCACACAATTGGAAACCATCGTTTGATGTTCGAGTATGAGTGCAAAGATCCCACATATACACCACGAGTCTATCCGTGTTTGGGTAGAAGTCTTCTTCCCATGCTCAGAATAGCGTGTGGACATCTCATGGATGAATATTGGAGAGTAAGAGAGGCAAACAATGCACAAATCTCGAAAATCTATGAAACATCTTTGCACTCGGTCAAGAAACTTAAAGCCGTGGATGTGTCAAATCAATCAATGTAAGCTGCACTCTTTCTTAGCCAAATGTACACTGAACAATTCTAGTCTAGAGCAATTTATTTTCAATTCTGCTATGAAGAAGATCGTGAACTTGGAAGGTGAAAAGTGTGGTCTCTTTAAGAAGGTATGCCATCTTTTTCGTGCCAATTTATAACTTTGTTTTAGATGAGATCATGCGTATTGCCAGTGATTAAGCATCAATGCGGATCGGAAACTCATTACGCAATTAATATCTCTATAACAGTGGGATACTTGAGAACTGAGAGAAAAGAACGACTTCAACTTGACTTTGAAAACTTCGAGATTCCGGCTCATCCCAATTGCATTGGACTTTGAACTTTATAGGCTACCTAGGTCACTATAACTTTCGCCACGTTTCATGTTCGCCACGACAACTTTCGTGACGTTGCCAAAAAATTATAACTTTCGGCACGTAACTTTCGTATCAATATACATATTTATTGCAAATCAGGCAACTCAATTAGTCTGAAATTAAATGTTTATTGACACGAAAGTGGCGAAAGTTATCGTGACGAAAGTTACGTAGCGAAAGTTATCGTGACGAAATTACATGACGAGATTCATGGCGAAAGTTATAGTGCCCTACCTAGGCAATGATCTCATACAAAATTATTTTGCCTCAAATTTGGTCTGGTCTAAAAAGGGCATGTAAACTGGCGTGTGAATTTTAGGGTTTTGATCTCAACTTCAAATACGAGTCCTTAACTTGTAAAATTGTTGTTTAATTCAAATAAAGATGTATTTGTTCAAGCCATTAAAGGTGGTAAGAATTAGGGACTAATCTCGGTCGAAAATTTTTTTTGCCAAAACAGCCTATAACACAGCTGACCAAAATGGAAAAAAAGTGGGGTCAGGTGGAAAACAGCTGTAAAACGACTTCTTTTTGATAAAATCACAGTTTTAAACCATTCCGAACGATTTCTGATCATTTTTATAAAACATTTCGAAAAATCAATCTTTATCAAAAAATAATCACGCAAAAACAAATTGCTTCAGGTGGAAGTCGAACCTGAGCCTTCTGCATAGAAAGCGAGAGCAAAACCAATGAGCCAAGAAGACTATTTCCGATGACCTTTTTAAAAGAATAAGAACTAAACTTTTTTTCATTGTTCTCAAACTTAAAAGCTTTATAACTTTTTTATATTATGACCATTTTCGGAGATCTTGGTACCAAAATGTTCCTTGAAACGAGTAGAAAAAATTCAACGTACGATTTTTTCGATTTTTGTCTGAAAATAATGTGTTTTTCTCAAAAAGCTTTAAAATTTGGGTAAATTTTGGTGTTTTTCGAAAAAATTTCTTTGTTTTTGATCGAAAAATTAAAAAATCGTACGTTGAATCGTTTCTACTCGTTTCAAGGAACATTTTGGTACCAAGATCTCAGAAAATGGTCGAAACATAAAAAAGTTATAACGCTTTTAAGATTGCGAAAAATGGCAAAATTCTTAGTTTAAAAATTATCATAATTTAAGATTTCATTTTTTAAATGATTTTTAAAGTCAATTTCCAGGCAAAGGAAAGATTTTTCAAGGAAAATAAAAATAGGCAAAAAGTCTACGAGGTCGAAATTAGGGGGTCTGCTAAAATTTTTTTAATTTCTCACCATTTTACCCTCCGGAGATCGAACCCGCGGGCCAAGTTGCTTAACTTGCCAGATCCGACGGGATCACTTCTGACTAACCTTTAAGAAATCCGCTAGGATTATGGATTGAAATTGGGCTTTATAGGGGTAAAATCATGCGAAAAAATGAAATCACCCCCCAGAAATATGATTTTGAGGGAGAAATTTGAAATTTTTTCGATTTTCGCTTCAATACACACATCTATTTCCCTGAACCAGGATCAAGGAAGCATTTTCACGCTTCGGGAATGCGCGTAATCGATTTTTCGCATGATTTTACCCCTATATAGGCTGTTTTGGCAAAAAAATTTCGATTGAGATCAGTCCCTAATTCTTACCCTCTCCCCCTAAAAGAATTTTGGAACCTAATACGGGTGATTGGGGGTCCAACCTAAGGAATCAAATACTACTACAGTCAACTCTCGATTTAGGCTGCGTGCTAAACGTCTCGAATTCGTGACTCAAGTCGAGATGGCGTCTCGACCTTGTTTGAATTAGCCGGAGTATTGACACGAAAACCCTGAATGTTACATTTTTAATACCTGTGCAAGTCGTGCAGATCGAGACGCTCTAGAACGCTGTATACAACTTTCATTTCTTTCACTAGTTATTTGTTTTGTCGTTTGATTTGGCGGCAAACCTCGCAGCGAAATTACGATCACGCGTCGCGGCCGCGCTGCGTACGGACTGTGAAGAAGAATCAATTTCATGGCAATCTTGGAAGTGCAAATTGTTCAATTATGTTTGAGTGCCAGGGAGGCTAATTTCTATCGTATTTGGCATGGATTGTGTAGTGTCGCCGTCTTCTTGTCTACTAATCGTCACAAGAATCTATCCTTACTCCTAACGCTATGCACGTTGAAGCCCATCCAGGATAAGTCCACCACCTTCGTGGCATTCCTTCCCTTTTCTTCCTTATACCTGCTTTATTCTTTAAGCACCTACTTCTTTCTTTTTCTTCTAATTATATGTTTGTTACATGGAACAAATGTTAATTGGAAATCTTTCAATTTAAATGCATATAATTTTCTCGTGCCGTTTCGTTATTGAGTCAACTTTGATTTTATTTTTCCACACTTTTTTATTTTATTGACTATTAGGCATAGACAAGAACGGGATGGAATGATCGTTCAGACAACACATGAACGGGATGACCAAGAACGGGACGGCACTAGGACGGAACGTACGTTATCGTTAAGTTAGATCCTGAACGTAATTTACTGGTAAGTTATGTCCGGAACCTAGCTTACTTTTTTGAAAATGTTCAAAGTATAATAACTTTTTTGCCTTAAAGAATTTTGACATAGGGTCTTGGACATTTTTGTAGATCTCGATGCGACCTACAAAAATGCTCAAGACCCCATGTCAAAATTCCTTAAGGCAAAAAAGTTATTTTACTTTGAAAATTTTCAAAAAAGTAAGTTAGGTTTCGGACATAATTTACCGGTAAGTTATGTTCAGGACCTAACTTACCGGTAAGGTACGCTCCATCCTAGTGCCAACGGGACGACAATTGTGCTTGTAATTTTCTTCATCGTCCCGTTTTTATGTCCCGTTCTTATTCGTCTCTTTCGATTTGTCCCGTTATTGTATATGCCATACTTTTAGCACTGATTTTCTTTGTCAAACAAAAGAGTTATAGATAGAAACTTTTATAGACTAAAGGGATTACAGCTATTACCTTACAGCTAAATCATCATGCTCTTACTTCGCATGAATGACAAAAAGGGAGACCAAGAAAATGAACGGTAGCTTTAGCACATACATAAAATCTCTATGGTTATGTGATTTGTGTTTGGTGAAAAATCAAGTTGCTTCTTCCTTTTTTGCTCGATTTTTAAATAGAGACATTTGTTTTGAAACTGTCAATGTGTCATTTTTATTGGTTATGAAGTGGTCATGACTCATCGTCCAATTGATCACAATCATAAATAACACACACTCTCCGTCTCTGTGTGTTGTGTATAGTCGGCGTTTAATCCCCATTTGTTTCTACGGACGCGCGATTGCGAAATCTGCAAGTTTGAATTCGCGGTTTATGAAAAATTTTAAAAATCGATTTTTTCGCAAAAAATTCAAAAAATGTATTACAAAGAAAAATGAACAATTTCAAACGGTTTATTGAAACGAATTGCCTTTGAGAAATTTTTCGATTTTTTACAAATTTTTCAATTTTTGACGAATTTTTAATTTTTTTATGAAGTTTTTTCGATTTTTGAGGAATTTGTCAATTTTTTATGAATTTTTCAATATTTGAAGAAAAAATCAATTTCAGAAGCGTTCGCTTTGTAACAATTCACGAAGTGGATGAGCACAAGCCGCGTACGTTAAACGGACCACAGTTCAGTGGGAAAAAAAGTTGCCCATTTTTGTTGAAATTCGAAAAGTTCATAAAAATGGAGCATTTTTTGTTTTTACGACATGTTCTGAGTCGTAGTTTTCGAGATAATTGCGTTTGAAATTGTTCATGCTTTTCGTTGTAATACATAAACTTTTTTGAATTTTTTGCGAAAAAATCGATTTTTTAAATTTTTCATAAAATGAACATTGTAGCAGTTTTTTACAGCTCGACAAGACGAATAAAACGACACCAAAATGACCAAATTTGAAAATTGTTTTGGGTTATTGAAACGAAAACCCTGAATCAGAGTTTTCGTTCCAATAACCCAAAACAATTTTCAAATTGGATAATTTTGATGTCATTTTGTTCGTCACATTTAGCTATAAAAAATTATAGCTACAATGTTCATTATATGAAAATTTAAAAAATCGATTTTTCTGTAAAAAATTCAAAAAAGTTTGTGTATTACAACGAAAGTTTTCAACGTGAACAATTTCAAACGCAATTATCTCAAAAACTATAACGATTTAGAATAACATAAAAACAAAAAATGGTCCATTTTTCATGAACTTTTCGAATATCAACAACAAATGGGAACTTTTCCCCCAAAAGGATCTGGTTCTTTAATGTGACATGTTTTCACTTTTGTCGAAACTTGTTACACATTTTGGGGATTTTTTGGTAGATATTAGTAAGTTAGAATAATAGATAACACAGAAAAGAAAACCATATGACCAAAAAAATGCTTTTGTTTTTTTATATTAGTGATGTTGTGAAGAAGAAAAAAAACTTGTGGTAGATCTATAAATGTTGTTTTCGAGTTCGATTTATTATTGCTTACAAAAACCGTCTCTCGCGAAATTGTGCTCAAATCAGCTCAAACGTATACAAATTCTTCGCCGTGTTTAGGAGATCCTCCACACAACGATCCTCTTCCAGCCGACACCGTGCAACTGCCTCATCATTTGCTCAAGCGGTGAAAACACGCAACAAGACCGGCGGTGGGCTATTCAGTAATTTCAAGGGCAATTTCACCAACGCACATCGCCTCTCAACAAACAGCGGTTTTGCAACTGTACAACTAGCGAACGACTACCCCGAAACATCCGGTGGGTTTGGTACCGCAAATCAAGCGGCCGCATCTGGACTAACGACGGGGACGATTACAGAAAAGAACGCTATGACGAACGTTAGAGGACCGAGCTCTTCGACCAGGTAAAATTAATGGACCAGTTAATGGTCGCAATTGTGTTAACACAAATGGTGTGTTATTTGTGCTAACACAAACACATAGTTAACACAAATAACACACCATTTGTGTTAACACAATAACCATTGAGACCAGTCCATTTTGTGGAGTTGATGCCATGTACTGATAGAGCACAAAATTTGCACCATTTTTTGCTTTTATGGCACTATTTGAAAATCTAACGGTAAAAAGTTATGAGCGAAACAAAAAAAATTTTCAAACGAGTTTGAACATTGAAACGAAGAGCTTGTACCTAAAATTAATTTTTGAATCTAAAAGATTAATATGTTTATTTAAAAAAGAAAGATGGCTATTTTTTATAGCTCGACTAGACGAATAAAACGACACTAAAATTATCAAATTTGAAAATTGTTTTGGGTTATTGAAACGAAAACATGAATCAGAATTTTCGTTTCAATAACCCAAAACAATTTTCAAATTGGATAATTTTGGTGTCGTTTTATTCATCTAGTCGAGCTATAACAAATAGCTATCTTTTTTTTAAAAATAAACTTAACCATTTTAAAGATTTTAAGCAAATTCAAAAATTGATTTTACAAGCTCTTCGTTTCAATGTTCAAACTCGTTTGAAACTTTTTTTTCGTGATTTTGTTCCGATCATAGCTTTTTACCGTTAGATTTCCAATTAGTGCCGTAAAAGCAAAAAATGCTCCAAATTTTGTGCTCTATCACATACATCAACTTCCATAAAAGTGGATTGGCCTTTAAGTTTTAATTTAATGAGAGTAATTGAATTTTTTTAGCACCTCCACAACACAGTCGAGTGTGTTAATGGTTGGACCGAATTTCAAGGTAATAGTTTATCTCGAATTATACTCACGAAAAATTTTTTAAATTTTCGCATCAATATTCAACTTTTATTGATTCAGGAACGAATTTTCGTGTCAATATTCACGCAAATTCAAACCCGTTTCCGATGAGACGAATGAAACGATTGAATAAAGTGGAGTAGCCAGGGAGATGCGATCGCCCCCCCCCCCTTCAGATTGAACCAAAAACACGAAAAAAATCATAAGGGTACCCGGAACTAGTATCGATTTGATATCCCATTGAATGTGAAATTTTTCGAAAAAATTTTTCATTTGGAATTGACCCCCTAGGGGTAATTTTATTCGGGGAATCCGAATTTCACATTTCCATGAGCTGAAAATCTTTCCCCGACTCAATAAAAGGCTATTTATATGCCGTAGGGTCGGCTTAAGCCCGTAATGTAAATGGTTAAACTAAAAATATAGTGTACTTTTCAACTCTCATTCCAAATTTTCAGGTTGGCAAAAAAATTGGCTGTGGAAATTTTGGTGAACTGCGCCTCGGGAAGAACCTTTATAATAATGAACATGTTGCCATTAAATTAGAGCCGATGAAAAGCAAAGCACCGCAGTTGCATTTGGAATATAGATTCTACAAGCTCTTAGGCCAGAATGGTATGTTTTGAATTGATTTTAATCAATTTCCGGAGCTAATTCACTTATTGGGCCGCACTTATCGAGGTCCGAACGTTCGAAAATTTTGACTAAAAAACATTGTGTTAGGATTTTTTAGTCGAAAAGCACGTTTGTATCGTTATGTTTGCATGAAAAGCTTGATACCCATTACTTCTCGTTACCCGGAGTGCTCCAGTGAGGCATGAACTTTGACACCCCTTGTGGGCCTAAAGAGGGTCGTTGGGGTAAAAAATCATGGAAGCCTTTATGGATTGCACGAAAAAAATCGCAACTCGTGACCATAGGTGAAAAAATTAAGCATAATTATCGTAAAAAAGTAAACAGTATAAAAAAAGTCCATCAACGCCTCCCTGGAACACCCCGGGTAACGCGAAATGATGGGCTATCAAGCTTTTCATTAGATATAACGATACCAACGTTTTTTCGACTAAAAAACCCTAATACGATGTTTTTAAGTTGATTTTAAAAGAAAAAATTTTCGAACGTTCGGGCCTTGATAAGTGCGGCCCAATAAGTGAACTAGCTCACAATTTCCGTTTAGAAGGATTACCTCAAGTCCATTATTTCGGACCATGTGGAAAGTATAATGCGCTTGTTATGGAATTACTAGGTCACTCATTAGAAGATTTATTCGATCTGTGCGACAGAAAATTCACATTGAAAACCGTATGCATGACTGCCATGCAATTGGTAATTGCACTTTTATCCGAACTTGCAAAATAGCATGCTAACTGACTTTTTTTAGATTCGACGAATTGAATACGTTCACTCGAAGCATCTAATATATCGAGATGTGAAACCCGAAAATTTCCTCATTGGAAGACACTCAACAAGGAAGCAACATGTGCTTCACATTATTGATTTTGGCCTTGCCAAAGAATATATTGACTGTGATACAGGTTTGGGACTCGTTTGTAGTGATGTTCAAAGTGATAAATGAGTATGATAATAGGCTTAATGTGATAACATTATCACTAGTGATAACGATTTTTGTGAAAATGTTATCACAAAAATCGTTATCACTGTTATCAAAATGAGTTCTCTTATCATTATCACTTTGAACATCACTATTTGTTCGTCGACTTGAATTCACATGGGCTTTTAGGAAAGCATATTGCCTACCGTGAACACAAATCTTTGACCGGTACGGCACGTTACATGTCTATAAACACACATTTGGGCAAAGAGCAGAGTCGACGTGATGACTTGGAAGCTCTCGGACATATGTTTATGTATTTCTTGCGCGGCTCTTTACCCTGGCAGGGTCTCAAGGCCGACACCCTAAAGGAGCGCTATCAAAAAATTGGTGATACGAAACGTGCCACTCCCATCGAAGTGCTTTGTGAAGGATTTCCAGGTTTGCTTTTTACACTGAACTTGGAGAATTATTCCTATTTAATGGTCGCAATTGTGTTAACATTGAGTTAACATAACAACACACATGTGTGTTATTTTTTCAAAACGTCATGTTTTCGATTTAAAATCATGTAAATAAGCGATTCGAATCTACATTAGAAAAAAATTCAAAATAGACAATAACACACAGGTGTGTTAGTGTATTAACACAATTGCGACCATTCTTAGCACTACGATAATTTTTTTAGAAGAATTTGCTCAATATTTACGCTATGCTCGACGGTTGGATTTCTTTGAATCACCCGACTATGAATATTGTTATAACCTCTTTAAAGCAGTTTTGGAGCGAAACGGGTACACTTACGACTATGAGTTCGATTGGACGCCAAAATTAAATCAGGGGGTAATACACTCTTCAACTTTTCTACAATTATTCAAAACGTTTTTAGCCAGCTACACCAAGCGACTCGTTGCGTGGCGAAATTGGGCGCCCGCTTGATGGAAAACGTGGTGCTACAAAACGGGACGATGCGCTCAAGCCGATCAATCCTCCTATAAGTACGATGACGGCGCTTGGTGATGGATTTGGCTCTAGACAAGTGGGATAACAGCAAAAAATTTCGTATTGACGGGTGCAATTTTTTAGATGATAGTTTCAAATACCGGTGAAACGGGTGAGGAATTAGGCGCCCGTGCCCAACAACCAATTAACAATCAATCAGAAGATCATAGTGAAGTCAAGTATGTCTTATTAAAATTATTATTACACAAAAAATTTCTATTATGTCATTTTTACTATTTGTTTGATTTTTTGGTACTACTAAAGATTGACAAGCCTACAAATCGATTGCGCGCACTGACAAAACATGAAAACGCCAAACACGACCGCGCAGGGATGCGAAGTTTTCTCGTCAAACACGGGGGAAAATGGGTAAAAAAATTTTTTTGAAGAAAAATTCACGTTAAGTGGGCTCGCCAATCCTTAGCAGTACCGAATTTTTCATCAATCACATCATCATTTTTAGATGCTGTTGTTTTAAAAAGCGACGAAGGAAGGTGCCTCAACAGAAATGATCCCAAAACCATACGGTTCTGTTCGAAGAATGCAGTTTATAAATTTGTTTATTTTTATGCTTAATAAGAAATTTATTTTAATATAATTGTACTTTTTTCAACATAGTTCAGTTGTAAGCCTTCACTCCCCCCATGCCCTCTATACTTTTTTCGGAGCTAGCTCACTTTGTTGGATTCACTTATCGTGGTGCAAAAGTCGAAATTTTTTTCTTTTAAAATAACCGAAAAACATTCTATTAGGGGTTTTTAGTCGAGAAACACATTTGGTGATGTTTACGTGAAAATCTAGAAAAAGACTGAAAAACTTCGTTTTTTGATATCGAAAATGAAGTTTTAATTCAACAAATGGAATTTTTCAGTCTTTTTTATACTGATTTTCACGCAAAAATAACATCACCGAATGTGTTTTTCGATTAAAAAACCCTAATAGGGATGTTTTTGGCTAATTTAAAAAAAAAATTCGACTTTTGGATCATGATGAATCCAACTAGCAGCTCCCTCTTTTTTCCTTGTCCTTAGTAAAGTTGGGCTGTTTGTTCATAATTCTGAGTGCTTTTTTCTTATTGCCGAGTGTGAATTTCCTTAGTTTAAAGAGATTACAAGAGAACAAACCAATTGTATTCCATCTTCATTTTTGTTGATATGCTTATTTGGCGGCCAATCTTGTATTTAACACTTTCTATTCAGTCGCTTTTATGTTCCCATTAATGGAATTTATAATCCCATGTTTTTATTATGGAAATTTTTTAGGTTTAACCATTCAAATTTTCAACAAACAGATTTTTTCATTATTAAAGAATGGTACTCTTAAAGGTGGGTTCAAACCATGGCCGGGTAGAAATTTTTTTTAATTAAAAAAATGACATTTCTAGGGTAAATTTTATGCGAAAATCGATTGGAATAGGTTTCGAAGCGTGAAAATGCTTCCTTGATCCTGATTCAGGGAATGGAGGTCGTATATTGAAGCGAAAATCGAAAATTTGGATTTTTAAACAAAAAAAAAGACCCATCCGAGGTAATGTTATGCGAGGAATCGATTGCGAATAATTCTGGATTATGAATACGTTTTCTTAATCTTGATTCAGAAGAGAACGTATTCATGATCCAGAATTATTTGCTATCGATTCCTCGCATAAAATTACCTCGGAGAGCTCTTTTTTGTTTACAAATCCAAATTTTTCGATTTTCGCTTCAATACACGACCTCCATTTCCTGAATCAGGGTCAATGAAGCATTTTCACGCTTCGAAACCTATTACAATCGATTTTTCGCATAAAATTTACCCTAGAAATGTCATTTTTTTAAATTAAAAAATTTTTCTACCTGACCATGGTTTGAACTCCCCCTTTAAGAGTGCCGAATGGTTATACTTACTCTAATGGCTTTCTGTAATTGAGTAGACGAAAAAAAATGAAATTTCAAACTTCTTATTTAAGTTGTATTTTTGTAAATGATTACTGACGTTGAAAAATTTTATCTGTGCTTTCAATAAAAATTTTCAAAAATAACCTCCATCGTATTTTTAAATCCTGTTTCACATACTATGCTTTACTTAAAGGTGGGATGAATGGTGCAGAAGACAGCGACGGTAAAAATTTCTTTCGGTCGGATCAAATGTTAGCTAACAAGAGAGGTTAGGGGGGGGGGAACTGTCCGATCGATTTTCAAAAAAGACCAACTCCATGTTGTAGAGGGCTCCAAAAAATGATGACTCTATGTCAAAAGTGAAAGAATTATCAGCGGATGGTTGGATTTGACAGTTGTTTTGACATAAAAATGGGGCTCCTCTACAACATGGAGTTGGTCTTTTTTTGAAAATCGATCGGACAGTTGTTCCCTAACCTCCCTTGTAAGCTGTTGTGATTATTTAATTGAAGTGGAGGCAAATATTTGGAAAACAATTGAAAAGATTCGATGATTCATCAGAATTCTAGCTTTCATGCACCAGCGAAAAATCTAAACTTGGTCGACCTACGTCCCAAAGAAAATGAGGTTAAAGTACGTTTATATGAAAAATGGAGCATTTTTCGTTTTTATGACAACGACTTGTATAGTTTTCGAGATAATTGAATTTGAATTTGTGTTCGTTTTCGTTGCAATACACAAACTTTAAAAAAAATTTGCATTAAAATTACCCCTATAGGGGTCATTTTTAGTATTAAAAAAAGTACACGATTTTTCACAAAAATCCACGTTTTTTGGGGACACCCTGTCTAATTTTGAACTAAAACATTTCTAAAAAATTTAGGGAGCTGTTAAGCTGGATCCATTTTTATATAAGCTACTAGACAATTTTGATTCGAAACTCTTCCCAGATGCCAATGCGACATTTGTCACCTTTGATAAAGAAAAAGAGAATCTACAGATCTTCATCTCGAACCTTTCACGACAACTCCAGCTGCCGCAAGAAACCGACCAACAATCTTATGGCTTAATGTTCGAAGGGACTCGCTCTTTTCTTACTGAAGATAACCGAAATTCTGTGCAGCAAGGCTTTCTTCTGGTTTTGACTGCATCGCCTGTAAAGATATATTTTTTATATTATTATAAAATTCAAAAATACAGGAAACCTGTGTACGTAATATATTGAAATTAATCGAGAAGCATAAGGCTTCGTTCGAACTTGGGTCCGAGCTTCTCCAACTTTGTACAGATTCTGCTTTTGCGCTAGCTTTTCAAGAGCAAGACGGTTATACCAAACTGATTCGGATTATTGAGGCCGGTCATCTAGACAGGTAGAATTTCACGAATTTCTCTATCTACACAATCAAACTCGATCTCGTTTGAATTAGTCGAAGTATTGACACGAAAACCATGAATTTTACATTTATTTAGTGACCCCCGTCGGGAGGGGTCAGGCTACGCGCTAACCATCTCGAACGGGTGGTCGATACGTCTTGAATTCCAGACGTCATTTCGAATTCGTTTGAATTAGTCGGAGTATTGACACGAAAACCCTGAATTTTACAACTGCTAACGTTGTGTGGTAGTGCAACAGCACAACTGCTAGCGCTATTGCTAACGTCGTGCCGAGCGCGGCACGACTGATAACGCGCAGCCTTAGCGTTTATTTCCGACAGATAGCGCAGATTCTTAGCATTGGATTGCGTTAGGTTAGCGTTGTTTAGCGCGGACCCTAAGATTGTGTGCTCAAAAGTAGAGATCGGAAATTTTGATCATCGAAATCGATCAAAACTTTATGTTTTTACTCGATTACGATCGAAAACTCGCTTGCATTTCGATGAGGCCCCCTTAGATCTACAAGTAGGTCCCCCAATTTTGACCTTTTTCCAAGTCTATACCCCCAGTTTTGATCAAATTTTGAACCTCATCGAAATGCAACCGAGTTTTCGATCATAATCGAGTAAAAACATACAGTTTTGATCGATTCTAATGATCAAAATTTCCGATCTCTACTCAAAAGTATAAAATTTTAACGATTTTTTTAGCCATGTGTCGTTATTATTTCAAGTGTTACAAGCATTCGAATTGCTATTGAACACTTATCCCAAGGATTGGACTCATGTTTCAAGCAAATTCGTTGAAAAACTGGCTCTTTATATTAATGGTGGTTCCAAGGTGGAGAACAACGATATTCTTTCTATTTCTTTGAAATTTCTCATCAATGTTTTGAACAAATGGTAATTTTCTCGGAGTCTTACTGTACGCTGTTGGTTAGCGTTAGTTAGTGCTGTTCATAGGTCGGCAAGGAGGGGGAGCCTCCCCCTGATCCACTCNTATTAATGGTGGTTCCAAGGTGGAGAACAACGATATTCTTTCTATTTCTTTGAAATTTCTCATCAATGTTTTGAACAAATGGTAATTTTCTCGGAGTCTTACTGTACGCTGTTGGTTAGCGTTAGTTAGTGCTGTTCATAGGTCGGCAAGGAGGGGGAGCCTCCCCCTGATCCACTCACTCATGGACCCAAAATTTAAGAGGGAGCACCTCATGGACCAAAAATTGAGGGGCAACCACCTCATGAACCCCGCCGAACATATGAGATGGTCCATAAAAATTGGGTGACAGAAGACTACCTCAAGCTAAAAAAGGGGTAATATATAGTTTAAGGTAATGTTCTCGATTTTTCCTAAACTGACTCAAATCAACTTGTCTTGATGAGTAATAACCAAAAAAGCAAAAAAAAGTGTCGGTCGAATTTTTTTGGGGGGTTTTTGGGTCCAAAATGAGTTTTCCTTTGGGACAAGGTTGGATTTTATTTGCATTAGGTTATATGTCTCTGTGGTGTAGTGGCAAAGCCGTCGGCCATTCCACTACAATGGAGTAGGGTTCGACTCCCATCTCCAGCAAAAAGTTTTTGCTCAAAAAATTTTTCGATTCTTTAAATTGAAATTAGGGCTTCCGGCGCAGCCGGGGGTATCATTTTATTGTGACCTTAGGCTGCAGGTCAAAAGGATGGGCATCCCCCCGGCGCAGCCGGGGGTATCAGCCTATTGTGACCTTAGGGCCCCCGGCGCAGCCGGGGCGTATCAGCCTATTGTGACTTTAGGCTGCAGGTCAAAAGGATGGGCATCCCCCGGCGCAGCCGAGGGGTATCAACCTATTGTGACCTTAGGCTGCAGGTCAAAAGGATGTACATTCCCGGCGCAGCCGGGGGTTATAAAAATCGTAAATTTAGATTCGCTTCAATAAAAAGCTTTAATTGAATCCGTCAACATTTGATTTAATTTAAAAAATCGAAAAATTTTTTTGAGCAAAAACTTTTTGCTGGAGATGGGAGTCGAACCCTGCTCCATTGTAGTGGAATGGCCGACGGCTTTGCCACTACACCACAGAGAAATATAACCTAATGCAAATAAAATCCAACCTTGTCCCAAAGGAAAACTCATTTTAGACCCAAAAACCCCCCAAAAAAATTCGACCGACACTTTTTTTTGCTTTTTTTGGTTATTACTCATCAAGACAAGTTGATTTGAGTCGGTTTTGGAAAAATCGAGAACATTACCTTAAACTATATATCATCCGCGCGGACCCTAATAGACAAAATTTCAAACCGACAACTTCGGACTCGAATTATCTCAAAAACGATAACGTTTCAGAATTTTTCGTAAAAACAAAAAATGCTCAAAATTTCATGAATTTTCCGAGTATCAACAAAAAATGTCAACCTTTTTCCAACCGAATTGGTCCTTTAAGAATAGGGGTATAAAATAAAAAGTATTGCTTTTTAATATAAAAAATTGATCTGCAATTGCTTCGTCAATGACACTACCAAAATTGTCTAAGATTCTTCAATTTAGCCCTCATCTTGAAGAACTCATCAAGAATACAATCCCTTTTGAAAGTTGTGTACGCCAATTGGGCAAATCAGATGAACGAATACTTCTTTATGTATTGACTTTGATGAATATTCTATATGAAAAGGCTAACGAAGAGGATAAAATCACAATCCTTAAAGTAAGCTTAAAGGGGTGACATTTATGGACTAATCCAAGAAAAAAATTTTCTAAAAAGATCATTTTTAGGGGTAAAATCATGCGAGAAATCGATTGCGCGCATCTCCGAAGCGTGAAAATGTTTCTCTGATCCTGATTCAGGGAAAAATTGTGTTTTTGAAGCGAAAATCGTCATTTTTTACATTTTCAAAAACACAATTTCCTCCTGAATCAGGGCCAAGGAAGCATTTTCACGGTTTTAGAAATCGATTGCCCGCATTTTCGAAGCATGAAAACGCTTCCTTGCCCCTGATTCAGGGAAGAGCAGGGTGTATTGAAGCGAAAATTATGATTTAAATGTGAAATTTAAGGTTTTGCATGACAAACCATTCCGATTAGCTATTGAAAACATGATCACACGCGAGCCACGCTCTCATGATCCCCGAATCTTCGGCCAAATTGTACATATCCAACGCATATTCTTCAAAGAACTCCATGGCTTGGCGATGCGAATCCCCAAAGACGAAGAAATTGAACACATTGTGGTAAGGTTGAATTCTCCTGTTCCCCATTCAAATTTGTTTGTGTCTTAGCAAATGAAAGAGTGGTATTCATCGGAACAAGACTCCTTGGCATCGAATGACAGTCAAAATGGAGCTTCTCGAGCCTGTTTCGATGATTTGAATTGCCATACATGGGGACCGTTTCGAAGTCTCGTGAAATCAATACCACCTGGCTCTTTGGCTATTGATGCGATTATTGACTTTGCAAAGTCACGACCGTTACAATTGGAGGAGGTAATGTAATGCGTGAATCGCAAAATGTAATTCAGGGGTCGAAAAGGGGCCAGCCCCCGAAAGCCCCAAGGGGCCATCCTGGGGGACGGCCCTTTTAGTTAGGGTCCGCACTAACCAATAGTACTGACTAACGCTCACCACCACGCTAACGGCCCTTTTTTCGACCCCTGATGTAATCAACCCTTCATTCAGATTCTGATCGAAAGTTCGCTCACATTCGATAGTTGGCCTTTAATTATGGCACGTCTAGTGAACATATTAATTAGAGTGTTGGCAATTTGTGATCTTAGCTCAGGTAAAATATTTCCTTGTACCAAAGCACCAGTCAAAGCACGAAAAAAAGTTGCCATTTTTGGTTGATATTTATCAAAAATTTCATGAAAAATGGAGCATTTTTTGTTTTTGCGACATCTTCTGGATCGCTAACACGTTTTCGAGATAATCGCGTGTGAGGTTTTGGCGAAATTTGAAATCTGTGTATTACGACGAAAACATTTTTACCATGTTTCTACGATAATTTTTAACTTGCATCAATTAAAAATTATCGTAGAAACATTATGGTAAATGTTTTCATTGTAATACACAAAATTTCGAATCGCCAACTTCATGCGAAATTATCTCGAAAACGACGATTCAGAACATGCCGTAAAAACAAAAAATGCTTCATTCTTCATGAAATTTTTGATGAATATCAGCCAAAAATGGCAACTTTTTTCCCGCTAGGACTGTGGTTCTTTAATCTGTTTACTCTTTAGAAGCGAATGATTCTCCAAATCAGAACGTTAAACTGTTAACAGTGGTATTTAAGTCCGAGAAGCCTTTTCATGAGTTGTTTGCTCAAATTGTTCTCCTCTTTCATCGGACGTGGCGCGAAATGCATGCTAATCTAGATGAGCTGGCAAAGGTGGAGCAACTTTTCGATGCAATTTTTCATCCCCCATTTAGGTGATTTCTGTAGTTGATGATCAATTCGAACGTGCAATCAAAATGAATCCCTCTTCTTTTGATGAAATTGAGCATATCCTACAGCATAAGATTTCGTATTTTCATATGCAAAAGATTTGGGAGCAAGAAAGGCTAGAGAAGGAGGAGCTTGAACTTCAGAATCCGATTATAAGGTAATTTTTAGTATCATTTCAAATGGCGAGTCAACAATCCCCCTCCCAGGGAACAATTGCCCCAGAACAATGGGGACAATTGTTCCATGGAAAAAGAAAAATCAAATTCAAATCTGTTACAATAACTTCCGGTGGAGGTAAACATCAAAATTGAAGACGTCCTAGTACATATTTAAAAGCAAAAAATTCATTTTAAAAGAAAATTTGAAGTTAAGATAAATCAAGCAATACAAAAAAAACTCGCCTGAAAAGTAGCGGCAATTGTTCCATGAGGGCAATTGTTGACTCGCCATTTCAAATTACAAAACTATATTAGGGAGCTCCATGATTATCTAAGGCCTTCAATTGAAGCCATTGTTTTGAAGGCGAGGAAGAACCGTTTGAAAGCTGGAACGAATTTTATGAAAGTACTAAAAGGAAAGCATCCCACCCTTATGAAAAGTAACTGGAAACAATTTTTTGTATAAAATCAACTTTACTGTTCTAGCTCCTAACTTTTGGCATTGGAAATTGGATGAAAGCGAACGCTTTCTGTGTTATATGGACTGTAAAATAAGGGCTCATGGCCCTGAAGAAGATCAATCTACGATTAAAAAAGGTAATCATTTTTAGGCTGTTTAAAAAAGGAGGGCCGTCGATGGAGAAAGGAAGACCCCTCAATAAGGCACTAGAACAACCGTTACAGAGGACAGCCGTTACGGACAATCGTTATGTCCAAAGTAAAAGAGTGTTAATGGTTTATTTGAATTTAGTACCAATCTTTTCCATTCGTCAAATAGTAAGCGGAAACGAATATCGAGACTTTATTATTCAACACAACGGGCTTAAAACTTTCAAAAAATCTTCTTCTTCATTGTTAGCCCAAAGTGGATTTTGCATTGAAGTCAATGACCAAACTGAACCTTTCAATTTGACCACTGATGATGAAAGTAACGTAACTGCTTGGGTAGAAGGCCTCACGTGTCTATTAAACCCTACTAATGCTTTACAAATGTCTTCTATTAAAGCCGATGTAAGATTTAAAATGGAATTTGAAAAACATTTTTTCAAAAAATGTTAAAATCTTTACATTTTGGGAGAATTCGAATTTTTCTCCTTTGGTCTTCCCCCCGTCCCAGCCAAGAGGTCGATCCCGGACCTGGGATCGAACACTAGTTTATAGAAGTAGGATAGGGAATGGTAAACAAAAAAAATCTGCTTTTTTACCACTAAATTAACTTTCCTCAGAAAGGGCGAATGTCATTTACCTCAGCAAATTTTAAGAAATTATCCAATTCCATGTCTACCATTTAGCTCTAGAGCTGTCGCAGAAAAAAACAAAGCTATTTTTTAGGTCGACCAAATGTTAGGTCTTGAGGTTCGTATCCGACTTTGTGATCTCAATACCCCAACATTGGATCTTGAGCCACCACCAGCACCACCAAATGAATTTTCTTGGATTCCCGAAGCATATCGAAATTTAATTGTACTAAAATAAATGTTATTAATGTTGTGCCTTCACAATCTGCCTATTTTTTAATAGTACAGGATGTATCAGTGAATTAGCGAGATTTAAAAATTCATATTTTGAGAGAAAAGGGTTTTTCATGCGATTTTTTGCAAAATTCTCAGACAATGTGTGTGTGGGGAGGGATTAGACATATTCAATAAAATTTCAATTTCTACTGAGAAAAATTACAGATTTGTGGGCAAATTTGGAGGTATTTTTGACGGCGAGTCAACAGTCCCCCCTTCAAAATGCCAATAAAATAGCCAAAAAATTCGATATTTTTCTCAGTAAAAATTGAAATTTTAGAGCTACTTCGGCTGGAAAGACCGGTACTAAAGCTTTTGGCAACGCCAAAAGTTTAAAAAAAGTGGCGTTGCCAAAAGCTCTAGTACCTGGAGACCCAGTCAACATGTTCTCAAAGCTTATGTTAAAAATTCAAAATTTTTGTTCGAAAATCGCTTTCTAGGGGTAATTTTACATGAGAAACACGATTCTGACGTTATTTTCACGCCAAATGCTTCAGAAATTGTGAAAATGAGTGTTTTTTGAAGATGACGTTTTGATCAACTTTTGTATTTTAGTTATATATAGCTAAAATGGCGAATCCTCGAGAAATCTTGAAATCTGAGAATGGATTTGGTTTAAAAGAGCTTCATGAAAAGTTGAGATTACCTGACGACGAGTTTGAGGAATGGTTAAAAGGATATTGGTTTGCTTCATAGAGTTTTAAGACCATGTTGACTGGGTCTCTCCAACCTAAGTATCTCTGAAATTTTATTATATTGAATATGTCCCAACCCCCCCCCCACATTGAGCATTTTGCAAAAAACCACATGAAAAAATCTTTTTTCTATCAAAATATAACTGATACACCCTGTATTATTGATAAAGAAATATATATAATCTTGGCTTAAACTTTTTTAATTGTTTAACAATGACTATCTTTTATTCCGCAAATATTTTTTCTTTGCATATGAAATATTTTTCGGGTCGTTTGATGTTTCGAAACGTTTTTTATGTTTTTGAGGATTTCTCTAGATCACTGGAAAGTGGAGAAATCGATCGTTGTCAACGTTTCTAGAGCCTTTTTTGCATATAAAATATTTTTTGCGCACAGTAATACTCTATTAACTCTTTCTGATACTTTTTTCTTATTTTCAACTCAAAAACTACAGCTCGAAAAGTTTGTTTTTTAGCGTGTTCCTCATAACTCACAAGGTGGGCCACTTTTTTGGAATAGTCAATTTAAAATGGAAAACTCGAAGTGTCTAGAAGAAATATTTAAGCTGTTGGAAGTTGCTACATCAGGTAAATTTAATCATATGATGGCAAGGGGAGGAGCCTCCTTCTCCCCATCTACTCAAATTTGTCAACAATATTGAAATTTTGATAAAAAAAAATTTGTTGTTTTTTGACTGAAAAAAATGTTCAGAAAAATTTTTAATGCGTTCTGAAAACTTGAACTCTATTAATTCTATTAATTTCAAAATCTGGCACTCCTGCTCCATCCCCTTTTGCTCGTATATGAATTTAATTCTTTTTCCATGAACTTGATTTTTTAGTTCCTTCGAATTCAGAAAGAAAATTTAAAAATACGGAAGGCCCAGTGGATTACTTAGTGGAAGAATTGGAGAAATCTATTGCTAAAACATTTCTGCACAGCCGTTTCGATGAAATTTCTGAAATTGGAAATGTTGCCAGCACTTCCAAGACTACCGATGGTGCTGCTGTATTGGTGAAGGGTGATTCTCGTGTTCAATATTCAAAATTAATGACAATCATCTTTTCCGAGGCTAGTTTTGTCCTTTACAGGGTTTATAACAAAAAAGACCGGAAACTGGGCGATTTTTTCATGTTTTTTTTCAAAAATGTCCCTATTAGGTCTAATTGTATGCGAAGAATCGATTGCACGCATTCCCGAATCTTGAAAACGCTTCCCTGACCCTGAGTCAGGGAATCGGAATGTGTATATTGAAGCGAAAATCGAAAAATTTTGAAAATTTCCCTCAAAATCATAATGAGGGTAATTTCATTCGGGGGGATTGATTGCGCACATTTCCGAGTCTTGAAAATGCTTCCTTGACCCTGATTCAGGGAAATAAAAGTGTGTATTGAAGCGAAAATCGAACATGTACTAATTTTTCTGATTTAGGGAAGCATGTTCAAGATTCAGGAATGCGCGCAACCGGTCCCCGCATAAAATTACCCCTAGGAAGATGATTTTGAGGCAGGAAACCCAAAATTGTTCGATTTTCGCTTCAACACACATAATCCTTCCCTGAATCAGGAAAGCGTTTTTAAGCTTCAAGAATGCGCGCAATCGATTTCTCGCATAAAATTAGTAGGGGGTCATTTTTGGAATAAAATTTTCGAGTCGTAAAAATATGAAAAAATTGCCCAAATTCCGGTTTTTTATATTTCATCCTGTATTAAATGAGGAAGAGTATGATTTTTTTTAGTTATCTGAGTTGATAAAAGGGTCGGCTTCAGAATCCAATGATGAATCTTCTATCATTTCTATGCAACAGACTTTACTTTTAACAAAGTCATTGGAATTCTTCATTATTATGTGCTTACTGCCAGCTTTAGATCCAGGTATGTTTAAGATTTATTGAATTACATATGGTTTTTTGATGTTATGAAAAAAAAGTAATGGCCATTTTACAAAATTTCTGCACGGTCGATTCGACTCTTTCTTGCGGTCAAAATTAAAAAATTCCTCCGAATTCGAGTTCTCTGTGTCGAAAAAACCCGAAAAATCAGTCGATTTGGAGAACTTTTTGAAAATTCGATTTTCCCCTTGATCCCTCAAATTGCATAAAAATAATATAAGCATGGATAATCGTGTTTTTTGACGATTTTCCACTGTCTCCATTTTTGGACACGTTTATGTCCGTCGTGGGGAGAGGGGTGTTACTCTTCTAACTTCGTAATGGGCCTAAAATTAGAGACCAACTTCGTATTTTGGATCCGAAAATCTTTTTTTGCCTTGTTTTTATGAAAAATTTGGAAAACACCCGAATAATAGAAGAACACTGTCTTATTTCTCTTGCTCATATTTTAGACGTTGGTATTCCTGTAGAAAAGCGGTCTTCATTTATCAAATATTGGAAGCCATTTGAGTGTGAATTACTTCGAAAAAGCCAGGTTTTTTATTTCATTTTTTTTCTTGTTAAATTTTTCGATTTTAGTTAGAATGCACTATTCAAATATTTCAGTCATTGTCCAATGCGAATCCAACTATCCGCACCCATATTATTGGCCGTTTCTTGTCTGACTTTATAGCTGCGAATGAGCAGTTACTATTTATTGGCTGTGCCGACCATCATCAATCTTATGAACAATTTCTATCTAATGTACCCAAAGCGCTTTTGTTTAAAGAATTGTTATCATTATTGGGTATGTTTACCGTTAGAGCTCAACCAAAACAAGCACCAGCATGGTTTCAGGTATGTTTTTTGGGGCTATTCAAGTCTGGGGATTCCAATGATGTGAAAAAATTTGAAAATTTTTTTAGAAAATGATCCCTTTAGCGTAATTTTTAACGAGGTATCTAAAAAAGGCACTCCCGAAGCGTAAAAACATGACCCTAACACCGGAGCTCACACCCAGACGATTGAATTGACTTGGAGCAAGTTCAAGAAGATGGTGATCAAGAAGTCCAATGGACTTAATATGAACAATGACCGATACGACGACTACCTACAAGAATACATGTGGCGCCTGTAGTTTGGAGGCAGAACCCAAGTTTTCTATAATCTTTGGAGCTAGATTGTATCCTTGCCTTCACTAAGTTTATCGACTTTTTCTTATTCCAACGGTCCTCTTTAGGGCCACATTTTGAACAAGAATATTTTCAAACTTGGCTTGAAACAGTGTCAGGGAAGTGTTTTTACTCTTCGAGAGTGCGTTTTTTGGATTTCTCGTTACAAATTACTCTAAAGGGTCATTTTCTAGAAAAATTTTTTTCACGTTATTGGGGCTCAAGACTTGAATAGTCCCATGATTTTTTTCTTGTTATAAAGTATGAATATTTAGAAAGCTATTAGCATTCGTTTATCACGGCTTCTTTTGTCAGAAGATTCTCTTTCATGCCTATTTGTAGCATTCGATGATCTTGGTGGTGCAAGTTTCTGGGAGAATTCTGCAGCATTACATAACGTTGCTGTATTATTATCTAAGAAGCCAAGCGTATCTAAAGCTCCTGCTTACTATCGCCAATTGCTAAAGCAATTCCTTGCTTTACTTAAAGTAATTGGTACTATTCAACAATTGGGACCCCATTTAATGGTACTTTGGAATTCGAACTTTTTCAAAAAAATATCAGAAATGCATAAAAAACGTCTAACGCAGTGTTTTTAGAGCGAATGTGCCAAAATTCGTTTGTCAAAATTTGTTTTGCGAAAATTCGTGTGCCAAAATTCGAATGCGAAAAACCATAAAGCTACATTGTTTCGACTTTAAAATTCTTTTTTTTGGATATGATTTTGCCTATGATTCACTTTGAGCATAGTGAATTTGACTATGGCTCTTCATAAGCATAGTGATTTTACTAGTCTATGAAACAGGGTATAGGAAAATTTTACATGAATTTAAAAATTCAAAAATTGGATTCTACGCATAAATTATCCCTATAAAGACACTTTTTGGAAAAAAGTTTGGCTTTCGTAACTCCGATAAGTGGGGCCCCCAAGTGTTGAATGGTACCAAGTAATTTTTAGCTAATGATTAATTTACAATTTACGCTCATGATTTTAGATACCTACTTGGAGTGAAAAAATTAGCAAGCTTTTTGCTTCAGTTGTTGAATTGATTTCGAAAAAGGCTTCAAATGATCTTCATTTTCAAGTTATTGACAAATTAGCTTCTCCTTGGGATATTTGTTTGGAGCGTGGAAAGTTAAACCCGTTTTCGATTGGATATGGTTTTTGGAATTCTTATATGGATGATTCTCTCTGGATCTTAAAGACATGGTTTAAAGGATTATACCGTCAGTCCGAAATTCCATGTATTGAGAGATTTGAAAAGGTAATTTTATGATTAATCATTGATGTTAAAGAGGACTTTTTGGCACTTATGCAGTTTGTGGCTCACCTTTGAAGACATAAGTGTCCCCTTTATGTTTTTTGCGCCTTCGGCGCGAAATTTGTTTTGCCAATCACGATATAATTTTGGATGACTGGCAACACAAATTTCGCATCGAAGGCGCGAAAAAACAAGAGAGGAACCCTTGTGTTTTTCAAAGGTGAACCACGAACTACATAAATGCCGACTTTTTTTAGTTTTGCCCATTTCTAATGCACTTATGTGGACAATCCTCTAATGTTAAAGATCTCGAAGCTTTTGCTAACGATTCAGCGCTTGTTATTGGGACTATTGTAAGAGGAATCAATTCTGATAGGATGGTAAAAAGATTGTCGCCTGATTATAATTGGAAATTTATTTAGGGAAATACTCTTCTTAAAATGATTCTGACACCCGAAACCGGCAATCGGTTATATAGCTTTTTCAAAGTCGATGTTTATAAAAAGGTAGAATTTTATCAATTAAATGAATTGTACAGTAGTGAATGAATATCCAAAACAAACCGTGGCATAGCCAGATTCTAAGAATGGGGGGACTTTTTCAAAAAATTTTTTACCTTAGCTTTCCCTTATGAAAAATAGGAAATTTTGGTGAAAAATCATAATGGGGGGGGGGACCAGTATGATTTTTGAAAAATCCCCTCCTTCCCCCTACTTACGCCAATGGAAATGATTATTCAAAGAAAACATTTGTATTTTTAGCCTTTGATTCAAGAAATCTCTAAAGAGGAGAATTCTCGAAAGTATAACCTACACTTGGAAATTGTGAACGAACCATTCAGTGAAATTGAAATGCTTGACTATAAAGTCTATGCTGTTGACCTCATTTTGAAGGTATGTTGAATTAACTATGGAAGAAGAGATGCTCAATCTGTTTTAGCAATTTGATCGCGAAGAATCATCTGCTTTGCTCGTTGACCTTCTGTCAGCTTGCGTTTATGAATGGAGATCTATAGAAAGTGAGCAGTTACAATCCGTTGTTGATAACGAATATCAACCTTTTATTGTGGAATTGGGTAAAGAGAGAATTGATAGAGGTTGTTGGTTGTACAGAAACGAGGATTTTTACTTTTGTTTAGAGCGAAATCATCTGAGTGTTCAATATGTGTTGTCAGCTTTAACCGAACAGTTGATTGATTTAAAGATGGAGTTTTCGAACGTTTCTCTCTTAAAACTATTAGAAGTTGCAGAAGTAAGCTTTTATATAGGTCGAATGGGACTTCAAAGAAAATTTAAATTTATGTGATTAGACGAATATTACATATTCTCGGCTTTCCGAGATTTTTGGGGTACTAAGGTTTCTCGATGCGCTCTACAAAATGGTGCTGTTGACGAACTAAAAATGCCGAGCACTGTATAAAAAATTTTAGCTTATGTTCTCGTCAATGTTGCGAAAATTAAACCATGTGCTTTCTATGGACCTGTCTATAGAAGCAGATTTAGAGGTGGATGCAAAATCCTCAGAATTAGCCTTAGGTATTGTAAGCGGAGTGCTTCTGATGGCCAAAGATTCTACTGAGGTGGGTATCATTTTTAGATTTTACAAATACATTGGTGTGTTACGTTTTCTTACTCATTCGGGAAACACAATATATATCCAATTTTAGATAATGGATCGACTGAAGCTTGTTAGTTTTCGATTGCAAGAATTTTGTAGACTTATGGAAAAAGCAGCAGAGAAACTACCTAGTGCTTTTCGCACAACTTTGGAAAATTGTCAACAATTACTAGCGTTGTTTAGTGATCTATCTCTTAGCGCTGAAGATTCGAAACCTATTTTACATCCATTCGAAATACCTTCTCCAATTAACAAATTTGATAGGAAGAGTTTGTCGAATCTTTCTGATTTGTTGAAAGAACTCGAAAGTCCAGATGAGCCAATTAGAGGTCATGTCTTGATTGAAATCGGAAAAGAATTAAGAAAACGAAATTCGAAGTTCTTCAAAAGTAGCGTCGACTTCGATCTTGTTTATGAAAGAATTCTAGGTATGCACAAAAATTTAAGGTACTCTTCAAGGAGAGGAATCCAAAATAATATGATAATTTTTTCCTGCAAATGACCCCTGTAGGGGTAATTTTATGCGGGGGAATCGATTGCGCGCATTCCTAAACCCTGAAAATTCTTTCCTGATTCAGGGAAGGGATTATGTATAACGAAGCGAAAATGAACTAAAATTCGAATTTTCGCAGAGAAACCAGCTTTCTAGGATTTGCCTAGGCGGAGGAATTGATTGTACGCATTATTATCAATGCATGAAAATGCTTGCTTGATCCTGATCCTTAGACGCTTACGTCTAAACCCCTAGGCGCCTAAGGATCAGGGTCAAGAAATTTCCGCAGTTTTGATCCCCCATTTGAGATCTAAAGTTAGTTGTGATTTTTAGCTCAAGTACAAGATCCTGATACATATGTTTTCCTAGCCGCTATAAATGCTTTGGCTGAGTTGGCTTATTGGAAAACTGATCCTTTTCTTGAGAAAATGCTGGATTACTTTGTAAAATGGCACAGTAGTGAAGGTATTCCTTTTTGTTGTCTTTTAATGAAAATGTTTAGAGCCTCAGTCACTTATGGTTCGAACAAAAATAGGAGAAGCTGTAGCTAAAGTTTGTAATCGGTTAGGTAAATCTTCGTTTTTACAGCTTATGGAAAATGTTTTTTATTTTTAGGTGATTTTTCACCATTATATTTTGACCGATTAGCACCCACCTTCCTATTACTGGTTAAAGAATCAGATGAAATGATTCGTGCCTCTGCACTTAGCAGTCTCTCTGACCTGATTTTGGCTTGTCGTGGACGACGTTATGATCGCATTGTTAATGAGGTACTTATTAAATTTCAACTGGAATCATTGGAGCTAATTCACTTTGTTGGATTCATTTATCATGGTCCAAAAGTGTTTCTCGACTAAAAAATTTCTAATAGAACGTTTTTTCGGCCTATTTTGAAAAAAATAGACTTTTGGACCATGATAAGTGAATCCAACAAAGTGAACTAGCTCCGAATCATATGAATATATGATTCTAGCTTCTCCTTTGTATATCTCAAGTTATAACGACCGACAAAAGTCCTTTGGTTCGTAGAGCTGCAGTCCATTTTCTACGGTGTATGCTTTCTTCGGCACATGATGTTTTATTTGAGGTATAGTTTTTTGTATGGAGAACAGAATAATTTGCACTTTTTCGAATTGAAAATGTTTCATTCACTGAAAATGCTATCGACTTTCTTCCACCCCGAGTTCTTAATAAGAACTATGTATATGCAAATTTTTGGGTTCAATGAGAAATATTTTAGGTTTTTATGGATTCATTACGTGATATTAACCGGCAACTTCGAAGGCTCTGGGAATACGATCAAGATGATGTTGTGAGATTACAAGCTGAACTCGCTTTAATTGAAATTAAAGAAGCTATCAAAACGTCATTGGATAAAATCTAAAAATTGTATTGATAATTCGTATATATTTTGTGAATATAATTTTATATATAAAGACGTGGTTCTATGAAAAATGGGTCCTGGAATTCTTGATCAAACAACGAAAAGCTTTCTATCTTTTTGATTGAAGAATTTTCCACTACAGGATGAGGCAAAATAAACCGGCCACCTGATATTTTCAATTATTGCAACTATTTTTTTTGAAATTTAATATCCGAAAACTTTATTTTCCTTGGGCAGGAGATCATTTTGGCGATGAAGAATGGTGCTTCCATCATGATCCGCAGGCTCCAGCTCACAAGGCAAACGAGACTCAAGAAAAGTTGTCGGAAGAATGCCCAGATTTTTCATTACAAGAGACGAGTGGCTTCCAAATTCACCCGATTTGGACCTTACAGTGATCAAAATCAAAAAATTCCTTTAGATTCGAGTTCCCCATGTCGAAAAACCACTGTATACCAAATTTCAGCCATTTTGGTGAACTTTTCAAAAATTCGAATTTTTTACCAAGAAGGTAAAAAATCGAATTTTCAAAAAGTTCTCCAAATCAGCCGAATTTTATACTCGGGGTTTGGGCATGAGAAACACGAATCCAAACGAATTTATTTTGACAACTGGACGATACCCCTACTAGAGTAAAATTACAAAAATTTCATTTTTTCCTTTAGACGTCTGTTAAATGTATGTTATTTTTTACAATTTCCCTAAGTATAGATCGAACAACCCCAATACTAAATAATAGAATTTATTTTCTTAATAATATGTCAATTAATAGGCTGAAGGTTCAATGTTAAGTGACAGAAATTATCACCATCTCCATTTCTAGAAATGCGAGCTTCTAAAACTCGACCGGTACGCTGATTTATGGTCGACCATTCGATTTGAATTGGGTGTTCGTATTCTAAAGATTAAATTCAAAGTCATATACAAGTTCAAGAAAGTGTACCTAAAGTGATTTCGCGGGTCGTAGCAACATTCTGTTCACGACAGTGGGCGAATTCCACATGGTTTAACATACGATCAATATTTTCCGCATTGAAAAATTTCTAAAATTATGACTTCACGAAGAAAGGTATTATCCTATCCATAGGTGTTCACGCACCGGGGTGAGGAAACTGATTCACGAAGTGGATCAGTTGTTATACCAACTCCGTATTTAGTGTCCGAAATTTTTTTGTTTTTTAATAGAATTTCTGCCCTTAAATACGAAGCTAGTACCTAATTTTTGGCCTGATACGACGAAGTTAGGGGGAGGGATGACACCGATCCTACCTTGAGACATTCTTCTAGAAAGCTTGATGTCACTTCTGGGCTATCCAAATATAAGCTATTCCTCTCGGGCATCTCTTTTGATCCAAAAATTAAATCCAATAACACATCATTGCCCAATTCCAATGCAATTTCATCGTTATCGACACTCCGGATATCATAAACGGTGAAGTCCTCCGCCTCCTTCACACCCTTCTGATCGAAAAGAGCACTCGAAAAATGGTCTTCTGATGCTCCACGAACGCCATCGACAAAATATTGATTCGCTTTGAGGACTTGCCCTAGCAGTCGGTGAAATACATCAGGTGAAATTCGCATTAGATTCACGGCGAGTAATTCGATTCGGTTGATTTGAGCAGGCTGATTGAAAAAAGCCTCGCGCAACCGTCTCACAAATTCATCGGTAAACGTTAGGTTACAAATAATCAAACGTTTCACTGTGGAATTCCTCAGAAGCTTTTTCAACTTCGAAAAGAATTCGTTGTTCCTAAATAGTTCATTTAAAACTTTTGTTCAGTTTTCCCGTAAATTTTGCCCCCCCCCCCCCC
>OZJO01001063.1:19074-35760 GCA_900406225.1 Acrobeloides nanus | reverse complement strand
TCCAATAACACATCATTGCCCAATTCCAATGCAATTTCATCGTTATCGACACTCCGGATATCATAAACGGTGAAGTCTTCTGCCTCTTTCACACCCTTCTGATCGAAAAGAGCACTCGAAAAATGGTCTTCGGATGCTCCACGAACGCCATCGACAAAATATTGATTCGCTTTGAGGACTTGCCCTAACAGTCGATGAAATACATCAGGTGAAATCCGCATTAGATTCACGGCGAGTAATTCGATTCGATTGATTTGAGCAGGCTGATTGAAAAAAGCCTCGCGCAACCGTCTCACAAATTCATCGGTAAACGTTAAGTTACAAATAATCAAACGTTTCACCATGGAATTCCTCAGAAGTTTTTTCAACTTCGAAAAGAATTCGTTGTTCCTAAATAGGTCATTTAAAACTTTTGTTCAGTTTTCCCATAAATTTTGCCCCCCCCCCCCCAACCCTTTCTTCTTCTTTAGCTACTCCAAAATCTACCTGTCATATTCCTCAATGGAGAAGCTGTACTTCTTTTTATGAACTAGAGTTTTGGCTTCGAGTGATATGTGATTCTTGTCGATGAGCTTCAACAGCATTATCTGCCGATGTGGCAAATTTCTTGAATGTTCTTGAATTAAGGCATTCCATTGATGGCAGACTCGGCGACATCGGTCCAGATCATCCCTGCGAAGGTATTTGAATAGTAGCACCAAAATTTCTATAGGCAGATGCGCAGCATCAAGTTCTACTTTATTTGGCAGTAATTTCGAGGTACTTTCTGAAACTTTCGTATAATGACAAAAAGTTTATAATACAAGCTTAGTCAAATTTATGTTCCTCTTCAAAAAAATTCCTCTGCAATTTCTAATCAGGGAGAGTACATACCTTGGAAAATAGCACTATGATTAGGAGATCTGAAAAGTTTTTCAAATTTCTCTACTATTCCTAAAAATTTACTCTGAACAAGTCGGCTCAATCTTTCTCAGTTTCATTCCTACATCCGGATTCGAGAATACGGTACGCTTACGCGTAGTAAGAAGTTCAGATGACAGCGTATTTATTGTCTATAAGTTATATAGACAAATAAGATTTCAACATGTGCATAGCTTACTTGGAGATAAATTTGATTCTGTTCTTCTAAAATTGCCAACCTTTCTTGAAGTATGTGCACACTCGTTTCTTCATTGCCAGCCATACCCGTTTTGCTTTCAAATCTTAACTTGTAAAATACCGTAAAACTTCTAATAGAGCCCCATGTAAACGTAAAAATTCTCTTAAAAATCGAGTTTAAATCGGATTTCTTCGAGCGAGCACTTTTTGGATAGTCCTGAGGATAGGGAATATGCTATATAAAGAATTATTGAAAAATATTTTATTTTCGTCGAGATATGGCCTTTCAAAATTTCAACCAAAAATCAAAATTAAGTCGATTTCCTTCGAGCGACCACTTTTTGGATAGCTAAGCGTATGAGGGACATTATGTAAAAGAAATTATTGACAATGACTTCGATTTCACGGAGATATGATTTTTTGAAAAAAATGTCATTTTTCAACTTTTTCAAATTCAAAGGGCCATAACTCAGCGAAAATAAAATATTTTTCAATAATTTCTTTTATAGAACGTTCCTTTCTACAGTAGATATCCAACAAGTGGTCGCTCGAAGAAATCCGATTTAAACTCGATTTTTAAAAGAGCAATCATTAACACCTTCTAATAGAGCCCCATGGGGTTCTATTAGAAGTTTTACGGTAGGAAGTTTTCAAAAATAAACACATTTTGGTTAGGAAATCCCTCTGGATCATTAATTTAAATAATAGCATAATTTTATCTGCGCATAAAAGTATCATTTATTGTTTTATATTATATATGAACATACATTAAATTTTATACAATACCTTTTAAAAATTTATTTTTTTCACATTGAAGTTAAAAACGGGCAACTCGAAGTGCACAACTTGGAATAAACTCTTACACCGGAAAGCGCTTGGAGGCGCATGGAAGCACTCGGAAGAACTCAGAGGTATCCGGAAGAACTTGTAAGCACTCAGAAGAGCTCGAAAGAACTCAGAGGAGCTTCGAAGCGCTCTGAAAAACTCAGCGGTACTAGGAAGCGCTCGGAAGAACTCTTAAGCACTCGGAAGAGCTCGAAAGTACTCGGAGGCGCTTAGAAGCACTCAGAAGAATTTGTAAGCACTCGGAGGAGCTTGGAAGCGCTCGGAGGCGCCCAGAAGCAATCGGACGAGGGAGGAGATCTTGTTCGGGGCGCTCGGAAACTTATCAATCGGATCGAAAAATTTCCTCTCCCCTCCGAACACGATAGCGCTCTCCCCCAGATTAATACCGTAAAAACAAAAAATGCTCTATTTGTTATAAACTTTCAGAATAGCAACAAAAAATGGCAACTTTTTTCCGCTCGCTCGGACTGGTCCTTTCACCTCATTCCGGTGTAATGAATAAACCAAGTCAAGAGATTTAATGATAAAATAAAATTTATTATTACTCTATTTCAAAATGACTATAGAAAGCACGAAAAATGAACAGGAACGTAAAATGATAGGATATGAGATATGCATTCAACATTCCATCGCTAAAGGAGGAAATGGAAGTTGGTCAATCTACCAAGCTAGATTATATCTTTAGCAATGGAAATACCCAAAGGGCGGTAAAAATTTTTCAAGGATATAATGGGCGTAAAAAAAGACTCTGCCAAACCCAGGAGACTGTTAGTTGAATAAGTGAAAACCGATCTGATAAAGTATAATAAATCGAATAGACGAGTAAAAAGAGTGATTATACGTAGAGACTGCCATAAATTTTAAAAAACAACCTCAAAAATGGGGTAGAAGTGATCCGCTCAAATTTTCGATTTTTTGGCTAAAATAGACAGGGTGTTCAAGGATAAGTAGTTCCCCGATAAGAAAATTCGAAAAGATTTTTCGGATACGTAAGTTGTTAGACACGTAAGGATACTTTTTACTAACAATATTTTCATGATTTTTAAATAAGCCTGTGTATTAAAGCGAAAATCTGAATTTTTTTCCTTGTGGAATTTTCAAAAAATAACAACACCATCTTGTAGAGCGCATTGAAAACCAGTAGTACCTCAATTTTTGTGAAAATCGGAGATACAGTTTTTGAGAAAATTCAACTCAAAGTGTATCTCCAATTTTCACCCAAATTGGGGTACTACCGTTTTTCAACACGCTCTACAAGATGGTGTTGTTATTTTTTGAACATTCCACAAAGAAACAAATTCAGGTTTTCGCTTTAATACACAGGCTTATTCAAAAACCATGAAAATATTATTAGAAAAAAGTATCTTTACGGTGTTTTTTTTCATTTTTCTCGATTTTTAACCTAAATTTTCGAGCAAAATCATTAAAAAATCCAAAAATTTCGAAAAAATCAAAATTTTTTCACCTGCCAGTCTCTAATTATACGGTTTACAAAAGAATTATGCCACTTTTTATGACAACAACTTGGAGATTTTTCTTTACAAAGATTCATTTGAGACGTTGAGTAATACTTGCCTAAAGGAAAAAAAATCCATTTTTAGACTACAAAAAAGGCTTACCAATGCAATGCCAAAAGCTTGAATAGCGCAAAAAGGACGCGAGAAGTCTAATGTGTAAGCACCATTTTCGATTCGTCCAAACTGCATCACTTGTTCGCTTTGATATTCAATTTGGAAATTTTTTGCTGATTCTTGAGTAACTCGTCCACCAAAATCAAGCTAAATTTTTACAAGTTTTCCTCGGATTCAAGAAAAGCTGTATATCGACGCGAAAATCATTTTTGTGACTTTTCGTTTTAATACATAATACGCTTTCCCTGAACCAGGGAAGCGTTTTTTTGCTTCTAAAATGTCAAATTCGGATTTCCCGCATGTTTTTACCCCCTAAAATTTCACGTAGGTGACCCCCCCCCTATTGTAGTAGCTCCAAACTTTCGTTTTTTTACCTGATAAACTTGCGCTTGTTCATTCCAGAATGGAGTCTTATTGGTCATTGTAAGAGTACGATAGTTGCTGGCCTCAGTCGAAACACCCGGCTCGCGGTTCTTGAGGCATTTCGAAGATGGCGTAGGATTGAGGACCTCCGTCTCAATATCGGCACTGCTAGAGGTTTCGCCGAGCACCGACTTGATATGCTGAATACGTTGTTGAAGATCGCAGCGGATTTCTTTGAGTAAATTATCAATCTTGATCTTCTCTTCGAGTTGGGCGACTTGTCGCGCAATATCACAGACTTGATCACGAAGTAAGGAAACACTAGTGTTGCCGGTATAATCATCCTAAAAACTCGAGGTCAATGTGTTTTTTAGCGTTTCATTTCATACTGTTATTGGAGACATTGTTGGCTTCGAACCAACGGCATTGTTACCCAATCGTAGATTTCCTATGCGTCCAGAATCTAAAAAGTTCGAAGATGGCAGGCGACTAGAAAGTTCATTCGCGAGGGCTGACAATTTCTCAACGACTAGTCTTATATCATTCAATTGCTTTTGATGTCTCCTGGGAAGCAAATCTTCCGATTTTTTATTGTTTAATGATTGTGATGTAGGTGAAATGCCAGCTGCAGGCGGCACAAGAGGTGAAGTTTCAACGTTCTCCGCGACAATCACCGATTCATCCTCATCAATGTACTAAAATTATTCAATAACTTTAGTGTATGTGTTAGCGCTTTAGCTGAAAAGCAGTTTGTATATGATAAAACTAGTTTTATCTGAAAGAGTCGATAAAAAGCTTAAGCTTAGACTTAAGCCTAAGCCTAGGGCGAGCTTAAGCCTTAGGTTTAGGCCTAAGCTTAAGCTTCAGGGATGGATCGAGTTTGGCTACGTATCTAAAAAAACACACATTCAATTCATAAAGTTAATAGCTCATATGGAAGCCTGGGAATTGTAGATTAAATGAACTTTAGTTGACTTAATTCCGATTTAAAATTGTCAAGTTATAGCCTCAAACTCGATCGGGTTTTTTTCGAGTTTGATTACGAGTTTGTTCATCGAGTTTCGATCGAGTTTGAGGCTATAACTTTACAATTTTAAATCGGAATTAAGTCAACTAAAGTTCATTTAAATCTACAATTCCCAGGCTTCTAAATGAGCTATTAACTTTATGAATTGAATGTGTATTTTTTTAGATACGTAGCCAAACTCGATACATCCCTACTTAGAAGTAGGTTTATGCTTAGGCTTAAGTCTAGGCCTAAGCTTAGGCATAGGTTTAGGCTTAAGCCTAGGCTTAAGTTTAAGCCTAATTTTATCAGAAAAAAATGAATTTTCATAAAACGGTAACCTATATTGACCATAAACTTACGTCAAAAGCATCTACACAGCTTTGCCAGCGTAGCTCCGATTCTGATAAGGATAAACAACGCGATGTCGTCGGCCGATCATCTCTCATTAGTTCGATCGGCGCATCAAGCGAAGTCCGTGTCCGAGGGAAAAATGGCTGGATAAGAGTGCGATTCGTCGTGGAATGCTGTTTCTTCGAACAGGCAATTTGATTGGTGGACAATTCGAGCTGATGCGCGAATTCTTTCATTTTCTTTATGTGGTTATTCACGGCATCTTTCAAAGAATCGAATTCCGATAGCACGTTGTGCAGCATTTTCCTCTCTTCGGCCATCAATTCTTCACTCTCGCCTTCAAACTGTAGCAAATCTGACAAGCTATTCATTAGAGGCTCGGCATCTTCATTGTTTCCAAAATTTTGAGCAGCAATAATCCCTTCGCTAAAAGTTGACACTGGTGCAACAACCATAGTATGTACTGAGTCGGTCTCGTTCGAAGACGACCTTGTTCGCATGGGTGCTGGTGAAGTGTTGCAAGCTGCATTTCGTTGACGTGTTTGACCCGACCTTCTTATTGAAGATGCTTGAGATGATGATAGGCTGCCTGAAGTAGCTTCTACGGTTGGTGAATTCTTTAGATCACATAAATGGATCGTCATCTGTCTAGGTTGCAAGTGGAGCACCGAGGTCTTATAGAGTACCTATAATATAAGGGTAAATTCAAAATCTACTATTCATAATGGAATAGAATGAAACGAAAGGTTTGAGACGATACGAATGAAAAGAATTGCCTGAAACTGATTTACACGCATCAAAACAACTCGGTTTTAAATTTGCCTGAATATTGACACGAAAACCCTGAATTTGGTTTTGTTTCATTCGTATCGTTTCGTCCTCTTCGTTTCATTATTTCCTATGCCTTCATAACATACTTGTGCCAAACTATGTGGCAAATGCTCCAAGCCAACCGATGTAATCTTGAACCGTGTACACCAAACATTCGATTGTACTTGGACAAGATTTGGAGGGGATTTACTCCTTCTAGCTATAACCCGACGACTCATGAAGCGGCGAAGTTGGCGTTTGCTCCGTCTCCAAACGGAATTACGCTGCCGACTTTCACGCGTGAATGAATTGAGGTCTTCTAAAATGACACACGATTTCGATAAGCCTTGAAGAGAAAATCACATACCAACTTGTGCCGAGGAACCATTCTCGAACCGATTTCTGCCTATTTCTGACGAATGGATGTGCGGCGGCAGAGAAATAACAAATTGNTCGATAAGCCTTGAAGAGAAAATCACATACCAACTTGTGCCGAGGAACCATTCTCGAACCGATTTCTGCCTATTTCTGACGAATGGATGTGCGGCGGCAGAGAAATAACAAATTGTGGTATGATTCTATTGATCTGCCTTCCTAACAAAATCGGAATCAGACCGCCGAGGTGTTCCAAGCACAGCATATATTGGTAATGCTTTCTCGGAACTAAAAACTTTTTATAGTAATATAACTTGATTCAATTTTACCGGGCACAATTGTACAATACCATCGCCATTCACTTGGCTGGCAAACAATCGACGGAAGGGACTCCATCGAAGGGATTCTACATCGAATAATATGATGATCGTATTGTGTAATGGAAAGTCGCTCTCGTTCTGGCAATAACAACTCATTCGCTTGCTTAGACGTCTTCCCCAGATTGAGCCAAATTGAATAAGAAACCAAATTAGATAGAGTAGGTACACCGCGTATTACTCGGCCAATCGACAGAGCTCCTCCCGCCGCAACAATCATCGCTTGATCTTCGTGCGACCAACAAAAAGCTGTTAAAGCTGTTTTTGTTGGTGCCGTGATCGAATGGATAACTCGGCCACGATTGTTCAGAATAACAATTTTATTCGGTGAGCAAACCACAGCCAACATAGTGCCATCAGTGCTCCAGTGAATCGATAAGATGGGATCACAGCTTTGCCAGTTCCTAACTTCGACTTCATAGAATGAATTGAGGAAGGAAATTTGATCATTTGATGCGACAGCCGCTAGCGTCCATTTTCCATCCGGACGAGTTCCATAAGAAACTAGNCTTCGACTTCATAGAATGAATTGAGGAAGGAAATTTGATCATTTGATGCGACAGCCGCTAGCGTCCATTTTCCATCCGGACGAGTTCCATAAGAAACTAGGCGAACAGAAACGTCAAAGAGTGATCGTTCAGTAATTAGAATACCCTAAATTCATGTCCTTATATAGCCGACTGTATGTTGAAACTTGCCTGTTCACTGAAGACTTGTATAGAACCAGTTCCTGTACCAAGACAAAATTCCTGTGAGCTTGGTGCCCATGCACCACCTAAATAGAGTGTAAAGAAAGGCAATCTGGATTAGCGATCGCAAAAACGACAGGATAGTTTGATTTTAGAGAAAAAAATTTCCTGAAATAGTACCCTGTCGTTTGAAATCGCTAAGCCTTAGTAAGTACCGCCAATTTATAACCTACATAATATTGTATGAAGGAAGGCATTCGACCAAACCCGTTGCCCAGTGGAAGAACCTAAAATCAATGCATTAAACATGATCGTATCCACTAAACCAGAAGGCCGTATCCAGATGGGGGACTAGGCAGGCTCAAGCTTCCCTCCTCAAAATCCAAAAAATTAAAAATTTTCTCTAATAGTCGCTCCTTAGCCCCCAGAAACCAAAATCTGAATAAAACCCTAACTAAACTCACCAATCAACACAAAATTATCTTCATAGCAAATTAGGGCTAGTGTGCCATTCGGACTCCAGTTAAAATCTCGAACCTTCACACCTCGATCATTCACTAGCTCAACAGTCCATCGTTCTTCATTTGGTATCCAGACATAAATTATCCCACCCGAATCACATGACGCTAATTTGGTCTGAGTTTTATTCCAAGTTACGATGCAAATGGGACTAAAACGATTTTCATTTTATTTACCTACCTAATTTATTTGCTAAGATACCTGTGATGGCCTCCTAAAAATGAGATTTAGAATAATGAAAAATATAACATGGCTTACGGAGGTTGAAGTTATGTCGCTTCGGACCTTCTTGCTCGTTTCCAATATCCGTATAAGAAATACCAACTATACCAGACTCTGAACCAACACCGAGTAGACCTCGACCTTGCCTACTGCTTGTTGGAATCCAACTAAGACATTGAATACTCGGTTCGATTTTAGACCCAGGCCAGTTTTGGCTTTCCCATAAAATCTTCATTCGCACTTCACATAGAAAATTTTATCGAAATGGGTCTTATTTGTGCTATAATATAAAAAAATTAATCTTGATTTTTTTACAAATAGGTTAAAGCAGAGAACATGTGTTCAAAATGACAGAAAGTACTAGCTGCCAGGGCTATTTTTTGAAAAAATTTTTCTTAAAACTCTATATAGGCTTTTCGATGCGGGGAACCCAAAAAACGTACTCCCGATGTCTGAAATTTTTTTCAGCCAACAACGATTAAAAACATCAAAATAAAGTATAATCAACCCCAAACAAACATAAGGGTTCCTCCTTATGGCTTTTTTAGAAAAAAGGCTTGGTACCCCCTAAAAAATTTCTAGCTACGTCACTGAAAAAACAATGTCTTTAAATTTACAGAACTCCATAAACTTATATAAGCTCTTATTATACTCATTTTTAAAAAATTACGTTCACTCCTGGGACAAAGTAGTAAACAAAAAAGTAAAAAACCTTGCAAAATAAAAGTTCAATAGTTGTTTTTCTATCAATTTAAAAGAAAGGTTGTTTCGTAGCCATATGTCTGTTTTCCCTTGTCTCTCAGCTGTTCATGCCTGCCATACATGCGAGTCGAACGAACAATCCATGGATACAGTAAAATTTTACGAACAAACAAATTGTTTCAATAATCAATCACAATCAAAGCGTTTGTTGGCGAAATGTATACTAGCGATGCATCAATCGTTAAATCATTGTGTGTTATTATTCATTGTTTTGAAACATCCATGTTTACAAAAATCTAACCTTGCGCTCACTAACTTAAAGGTACAGTCTCCGGAAGTGGGGTTTTGTCGATACTTTCTGTGTTAAGATGTCATAACCCCTCAATTTTACTGCGAGGAATCCGAAAATGAAAAAAATTGAAAACTTCTTCGCGAGTAGACCCTTTCAGGGCTAAAATTTACTCGCATGATAGTTTTTCGAAGTCTCCACTATATGAATCCTTCGAAAAACCATCATGCGAGTAAATTTTAGCTCTGAAAGGGTCTACTCGCGTGTCACTCGCAAGACCTGCGAGTAAAGTATATTGGGTTGTTCCAAAAGTTTTTACACTTTTTTCAATTGAAAAAAGTGTAAAAACTTTTGGAACAACCCAATAGGAGGGGCCATAGTAAATTGAGAGGCACTAGGACCCTCGTTACGGGCGCTCGTTACCGAGCACACTCATCACGATCTCTCGTTACAGAAACGCTAAAAATTCAATTTTTTCATACACAAAAATTGAAAAAAGTTGTATGATTTCCCCCTCCCCCATTTTTGAAATCCTGGTACGCTCCTGACAGGTTGTAACGAGAGAACGAACGGTCGTGAATTCGCGTCGTAACGAGGGTCCTAGTGCCAATTGAGAATATTGCGACGAAAACGCATCCGTTTTCGATAAATCTTTTTTTTTATTCTTAGCTCGAGTCACGAGCTATTCGATACTGTGGGCGTTTTTTGGTTTTGACCTCTGAAAAGTGCCTAAAAAGTTGTTGATTCTTTCCCGACTTGTACAAAAAACTCGATTTTTAGGATAAAATGCAAATTTTATAAACGCAAAAAAAGATAGACAAATTTTATCAAAATATCAAGCTTCAATTTATTATAATTTCTAGTTCTCATCACCGTTTTCCTCTCCATTTTCTTTCTAATAGTCATTTGCATCAAGGTCTAAAATATCTTTCAATACGATGTCCTGTAAATATAAATCATTTTCTTCATCTTCTTCGATTTCTTCAGTCATATCTATAACATGGATTGAACGGCGTTGCACTGCTTCTATAAGAATTTGTTCTTTCCAGTCGATATTCGGTTTTGTCGTGAATCTTTTCATTACCATTTCATCGGTTGTTCGTGAATATATTTGTCTTTCTTTGATATCCTTTATTTGTAAAATGTTATGGTTTCAGTGGAGCACAGCCAATTTTGCAGGGAACTTATGCACTCCTCCCCCCAAATGTTTGATTTATGCGAATTTGGGGGGGGGGCGAAGTGCATAAGTTCCTTTTGCAGAGGTCAAAATCAAAAAACGACCACAATATCGAATAGCTCATGACTCGAGCTATATGAATAAAAAGATTTGAAAAAGGATGCGTTTTCGCCGAGATATCTTCAATTTACTGTAGCAAATCCTTAATCCGCACTATAAAATACCCTAAATTTTCAAACGCTTTTTTAAGTGTGAAGAAGTTTTCAATTTTTTTTCATTGTCATTTTCGGATTCCTCACAGCAAAATTGGGGTGTTATGACATCTTAACACAGAAATTATCGACAAAACCCCACTTCCGGACTGTACCTTTAACTTCTCGACTTCGAATCTCACCAATTCAAAACGTTAAAACGTCTCGGATTCCTAGTACCACTATTTTTTCGAGTCAAAAAATTGAGTTCGGGCACTAGAATTCGAATCAACCCTGCCTATCACGTGCTTGACCCAACTTGTAAGCACGAGCAAAACCCGCTAATCTTTCTATGTATTGTCGTATATCTATCAAATATTTTTTTAGCTTATACAGACTTAAACTTTGCTAATATGTCTGGGCTTAATAGTAATCCTTTTGCTGACCCTTTTCAAGTAAGTTTATTTTTACTTTTAAAAAACATAATATCGGTAGAGAGATACCCGACCTTGTAGAATTTTTGCCTATTATTATTTTATTTAAAAAATTTGTAAAGCTTCAAGATAAGATATTGAATAAAACACAGGGCAACGTATATCTCAGCACCGAGTATTTTGGCCATACATGAGAAGGGAGGGAGGGAGCTTCAGATGAAGAGGTTACCCCCATCGATGAGATATTGGCGGCAAAAAGGTTTTTGAGGTCTCTTCTGATGAGGAACATCCTCATCGGCTGGCCGGTGAGGAGTAACGAATTTAAAGATAACAATGTTTATCTTAAAGGAGGTGCAGATCGAGGCCCAATCTCGGTCGGAAAAATTTTTTAAAATAAATTTCTAGGAGTAGAATAGCAAAAAAAAGGCCCTAAAATTGCCTGAATCAGGGTCAGAAAAGCATTTTCACGCTCTTAAAATGGTTGCAATCGATTCTTCTCATAAAATTACTCCTAGAAAGTCATTAAAAAAATTTTTTTCGACCGAGATCGGGCCTCGATCTGCACCCTCCTTAAAATAATGCCCAAAGTCTATTTTTTTAAACTTAATTTTAATTAAAAGAGCAAATTAAGGTCGTGGATCGGACCTTTGATGTCCCTATAAAACCCGGTCTGAAAAGATTATGGACCTAGATTCTTGCTTGATTCAGGATAGCTCTTTGCGGCTATTTTCCATATAATCCCCACTCAAAAACACAAAGATAAAGTGCTATTCTGAAATGTAAAAAAGCTCTACAATCTAATTTAAAAATAGTGCATTACTTCATCTTTGTCCTTTTTAGGATCCAAGTGTACAACAAGCCACGCAGCGAACAAATGATACTACGGAAGAATATAATCCATTTTCACGAAATAGTGTCAATACAGCCCCGAATACTATACCAGCCAATGTGCCTGCTGCATCAACAAGACCGGTGGGTTTAATTTTATAATTTAAGTTAGGTATGCACTGAGGGGCAAGGCTTGGAGGAAACAAACTTTTTTGTCACTTAAATGGACTTTGGTCCATTTAACTGGACTGGCTATTTTTTAAAAAGAATTTTATTTTCTTGTTAAAAAGCATGATTTCATTGTTTAAAAACATATTTATGACAAAATGAACAAAAAAAGCATTAGAAAGCTGGGATAATAATATGCTACATTTTTTGTAACACACAATGGGGTCAAACTCAAAGCGATAACAAGTTATGGAGCTATTTTCCAAATTTTTGATCATTTTTTGAGGCACTAATTTGAGAAAAATCAATTTTTTTCGGCCACTAAAGCGAAATCGTGGCCATTAAAAGCGGTATTTTATAGTACCACTTTAGAGCTTCCTAATCGTACCTTGCTTTATGACTTTAGCCTAGATGAGATATAACAAAGTTGTGTTATTCGAAATTGAAAATTCTTTAGATTAGCGAAATTTGCGGTAATTTATATATACTCGGAAAATTCATGAAAAATGGAGCATTTTTTGTTTTTACAGTAAATTCTGATTCTTTATCGTTGTCGAGATAATCGCGTTTGAAGTTGTCGATTTTTGAGTTGTGATTTTGAATTTGAATTTTTCGCCAAAACCTGATGCAAGGTACCATTAGGAAGCTCTAAAGTGGTACTATAAAATGCCATTTCATTAAAAACTGAACACTTTGGAAAATTGTTGTCTCCTTGGCTGAACAAAAGTCGACTCTTACAGAAATCGTCTTTTAACTTTAAAAAAATATTATTTTATACATCTTCTCCTTTTTGGGGTATCCCCGAATCTTTCATTCTTGGGTATAAATGCCCATCTGCATAGCTAGGTGAAGTGGATGAGATCGCCCTTTTTGATTAAAATTGTTGTCTCATGGTCCATATTATTATTTTTATAACAAAATGTTCAAATATTTTTCCTTAAAAGTCCAAAATTTTCACTGGGGGATATAAACAATGCAAAATACAGGGTGCGCTAAAAGTTTGTGATCACTTCTTTTAAAATATTGATATTTGAATATAGAAGTCGATTTTTAAGAAATTTTCGACATTTCTAGGGGTTTTCTATACTCCGAACAAGAATCCGCCGTTATTTTTCTTCTAAACCTCGGGAATATGGTCAAAAATAACTTACAAAACAGACCTTTTTTGGGATTTTATCCTCGTAGAAGGGTACTTTCCCGTGGTTATAATCAAAAAATTCCTTCGGATTCGTGTTTCCCATGTCGAACCTCCTCTCCCCCCCCCCCCCCGAGATACCAAATTTCAGCCGATTTTGACCACGGGAAGGTATCGTCAAAAATTCGACAAAAATCGAAAAATTTTATCAAAAATTGAAAAATGTCGAATTTTTCAATTTAAAAAATTCGTCAAAAATCGAAAAATTTGAAAAATTCTACAAAAATTGAAAATTCGTTAAAAATTGAAAAATGTGGTAAAAATTCGTCAAAAATTGAGTTATTTTTTGGAATTTTACCCTCATAGAGACACCTTTCCGTGGTTAAAATAAAAAAATTCCTTCGGATTTGTATTTTCTATGTGGAAAAATACCTGAATACCAAATTTCAGTCGATTTGGAGAACTTTTGGTTACGGGAAGGTACTCCTACGAGGTTAAAACTTCCAAAAAAGGTCCATTTTTGACCATATTCTCGAAGTCTAGGAGAAAAAATAACGGCGGATTCTTGTTTGCGCATAGAAAACCCCTAGAAATGTCAAAAACTTCGTCAAAAAATCGACTTCTATAGTCAAACATCAACATTTAAAAAAAGTGATCACGAACTTTTCACTCACCCTGTATAGGGAATTTATTTGATAACCTTGTTCATTATTGGATAACTTTTTTCATTTTTCCACTTATTGGACTAAAATTTTGCATACATTATTTTTTATAATTCCATGAATCAAGTAATTAAATTTATTTTCACTTGGATATTTTATGCCTTTTACTTATGCTTTTATTGATTAATCAATATGTCGCTGCGCTTCATGAGTCTTTTTTCCTCGAGCGCTTGTCTTGCTTCTAGCTAGATTGAATCGGGGTTTTTATATTTCTTTATTGATGCTATTTTTTATTTTCCTTTAATTTGAGAAAAAAACAAGGGATCATTAGGGAAATTTTTTTATTTTGCAACATCAACTATTCTTCTTTGCCACTGGATTATGTTAAGAATTGAATAATAATCGATCTCAGTGGTGGAGTTGTGGGCAGAGCAATGGTGTAGTCCAGACCTTCATGAATGGTGGGGGCGATTTGGGGTCGGTGAGGGCGGTTCTCACAAAAAATAGGGGGTCAAATTTGGATATATTTGAATTTTGTCAAGTCATAATGGGGGTACCCTTATGTTTTTTTGCAGAATTTTTTCCATAACGGGAGGGCAATCTCTCCTCCCTTGGCTGCACCACTGGGGCAGAGTCCGAAAAAGACCCACTTTTTTGGGACTTCGGACCCCATGGGTTTGGGCCCATGGATCCCATTTGTTTTGGACCCAATGGATCTTGGACCCCAGTGCCGTAGGCAGGAGAGCAAAAAAAGAATTTCGATTTTTGAGAGAAAAAAATTCAATTTTTGAGCAAAAATGCTAGTTTTTAAGCAATTTCGATTTTGAACAAAAATTTCGATTTTTGAGCAAAATTTGACCCCTTGACTGGAAAAAAAAGAAAAAAATCATTAGGGTCCCCTTATGACTTTGCCCAAAATTTTCCGAATGGTCCCCCATTACGATTTTTCACCAAAATTTCCCATTTTTACAAAATCTGCTATTGTTCACAAAAAAGTTTTCATTTTCTGAGCATTTTGCTTAAAAACTAGCATTTTTCAACAAAAAAATTGTCACCTGCTACGCTGATTAAGGGTAGACCGTTGTTTTTTCAAAAAATTTTTGGAAAAAATCGAAAAAACAAGGGTTCTCTTATGTTTTTGGGCCGCAAAAATTATCTCCTCTTCTGAGAAATCCTGACTACGGCACTGCAAGGACCCCATGGGTCTGAGGTCTCAAGGACCCGGGATCCCACGAGGTTCCGGATCCAGGACCCCATGGATCCCGGATCCATTTTCTCATTTTGGTTGTGAGAACATTGTAAAGCTAAAAATACTCAGANACGAGGTTCTGGATCCAGGACCCCATGGATCCCGGATCCATTTTCTCATTTTGGTTGTGAGAACATTGTAAAGCTAAAAATACTCAGAGAATGTCAAATTTTTGATGAAAGAATTGAATTTTTCGTGAAAAATTTGATTTTTTAGTTCGATTTTGATGATCAAATTTGGTCATTTTTGTGAAAACTTATAATGGGAGAAGATTAGCTTTTTTGTAAAACATTTCAAAACAAGATGAGACCAATATAAAACTTAATAGGCTTAATCTTTGCATAGAATTGTTAAAATATTGTTGTTTTCTCACCTTCTTTGTTTTAGGCCGCAACTTCAGTGCCCATGAGCAGTGACGAGCTCTTCAGGCAACAAGAAGAGTTGCGTAAGCGTGAACAAGAACTTCAGCGAAGACAACAAGAATTTGAGCGCCAACAACAAAGAGGAGGTGCTGGTGGCGTCAAACCGCCTCACAATTGGCCTCCCATTCCCAAGTTTGTACCAGTTGAGCCATGTTTTTATCAGGACATGTAAGATTTATTATTATTTTTCGATTTTGAAATCAACATATTTAGAGATGTTGAAATCCCTGTGCAGTTCCAAGAAATTGTCAGATTTGTGTATTACGTATATCTAATTTACGGTAATATTATTTTTTTCAACTACAGGGTGGGCTTTAGGCTTTAAAAAACCGGAATTTTGCCGTTTTTTAGCGAAAAAATTTGAAGAAAAAAATCGAAAAAATGACGATTTCATGGCTTAGTTAGCATTTTCAGAATTTTTCAATGCTATATTTCTCGCATAAAAATACCCCTAATAGATTACTTTTTGAAAAAAAAATTTTGCAGATTTTTTCATCAAAAAACGGCAAAATTTCGGTTTTTAAACCCCATCCTGTAGAGATCGGAAATTTTGATCGATCAAAACTGGTATGTTTTCGATTACGATTCAAAATTCGCTTGCAATTCGATACAACTCCTATAGAGCTACAACTTGAATATCGGTTTTGATCGAGTTGTCTGGATCCATACCCCCAGTTTTGATCAAATTTTGATCGTTTTTTTAAATTTGATCAAAACTGGGGGTATGGAGCCAGGCAAATTGATCAAAATCGTTACTAAAATTATAGCTCTATAGGAGTTTTATCGAATTTTAAGCGAGAATTTTGGATTGTAATCGAGTAAAACATACCAGTTTTGATCGATTTTGATTATCAAAATTGATAAAAAAAATTTGGAGCTAGTTCCCCTAAGGGGGGCCATAGCCTTTTTAAGGATATTTGGGGCTGTAAAAATCACCTAAAATAAATTTCTTTTTGTGGTAAAAAGTCATATTTCACCGTTTTTGGCTATGCCCAACAACTTCTAAGAATTGTTGGAGCAATTTGAAATTTTTTTGAAAAATCGATTTTTTTGTCTGGCATATCCTGTGCACAAAATCCTGCTCTCAAAATCGATTTTTCAAAAAAATTTCAAATTGCTCCAACAATTCTTAGAAGTTG
>OZJO01001063.1:0-18974 GCA_900406225.1 Acrobeloides nanus | reverse complement strand
TGCTCTCAAAATCGATTTTTCAAAAAAATTTCAAATTGCTCCAACAATTCTTAGAAGTTGTTGGGCATAGCCAAAAACGGTGAAATATGACTTTTTACCACAAAAGGAAATTTATTTTAGGTGATTTTTACAGCCCCAAATATCCTTAAAAAGGATATTTATGACCATTAGGGGAGCCCCAGATCGCGTTCTAGTGAGGCTAAATTTCTGGTGACTTGGGGTTTTTCATTTTGTATCATAAGGAGTCGTTTTTAAGAAAATTTAAGAAAAAATCTTGAATTTGAAAATTCACAAGCTGTGAGGGTCCCTTGTAAATGAGACGAACAAAATGACATAAAAATTATCCAATTTGATAACTGTTTTGGGTTATTGAAACGAAACATGAATCAGGGTTTTTATTTCAATAACTCAAAACAATTTTCAAATTGGATAATTTTTGTGTCATTTTGTTCGAATAAAAATACAAAAAAAACGATGCAAAAATCGATTTTTCCACAAAAATTTGTATATTGCAACAAAAACATGTACACAAGTTCAAAATTTCAAACGCAATTTTCTCGCAAACTACAACTATTCAGACACATGCCGTAAAAACAAAAAAAGCTTCATTTTTCCATGAACTTTCCTAATATCAGCTAAAATTGGCAACTTTTTTCCACAGAACTGGTCCTTTAAACTATGATAATGTCACATTTTTAGTGCTTGCATTGGTTGCAAATGTAGCCTCTTCTCTTTTCTACATGTTATTTGCTAGTGGTGGGCTCGGTATTCTCTTGTTAGCAATAATTCAGACCATAATATTATCACCATGCTCGTTTCTTTTCTGGTTCCGGTAAGTGAATTGCTTTAGAGAGATCTTAAAGGGAAAAATAATTTTTTCAGACCCGTTTACAAAGCATTTCGCGATGATAGTTCCTTCAATTTTATGGGTATGTTTTCATTTTATACTTACATTGTTTTATTTTAACACAGTTCTCATCCTGCACAGGCCAAAGTCAACTACACCTTTTTGTTGTAGCTAGGGGTGGAACCATAGGGGGTTGATCCCCCTGCAAATTTCCAAAAAAATAATCATTTTCTACCCAAAGAGTTGCATTTTTTAGGCAAAAAATTGCAAATTTAACGGTTTTTGGTTGCTAAAAATGCAATTTTTGTCCAAAAAATATGATTTTTGGAGCAAGTTTTCCTGGTTCCTGCCACTTAACGTTGACTAAACTCGGCAAAAAAATTGTTTTATTTTCTTCTGGAAATTGACATTTAGGGGTTAATTTCTGCGAAAAATCGATTGCGCGCACTCTCCAACCTGAAAACCGCAGAAAAATCGTGAAAATTTGATGGGATTGCATGCTTCCGTAAAGAAGACCCATACTGGCCAATCAGTCTTCGAATTCTTCATCCAAAAGTCGTATCTTCTCATAGAGATTGTTCAAGCGGAAATCTTGTTCAATTCATTGATATCCATGTTTGATCGAATAATAATCGGTGAAGTTGCATGAAAGCAACGATTTTATATAGTTTTTCAAGCATCCTATCCCTTCGTGGTCGTTTTTGGCGGGCAAATTATCAGGATTTTCGCGTCAAAATACAACCACGCAGAGATGCCTGTGAAAAGCTATATAAATTCGTTGCTTTCATGCGACTTCACCGATCATTGTTCAATCAAAAATGGCTATCAATGAATTGAATAAGATTTCCACTTGAATGATCTCTTGAGAAGATGCGTCTTTTGGATGAAGAATTCGAACTTGCTCCTGATTTTTTAATATAAAAATGACATTTTTATTGAAAATTTCAGCCAAAAAAATAATAATTTATGCTTAAAATTATGACACAAATCACGAAATTCACATGAATATATAGTTTATTTTAAAGAATTATAAAACTGCATTGGTGGTTTAGTCGTTGACCCCAAACAGTCTCGGGTTCTGCTCCCACTGGCATAGAACTAATTTTGCCATAAAAACATACCCATCTTCATAAGCAAAATCTCGAGAACCATTTTTTATGTGATTTTTTTAAATTGTAGGAGGCACAAAGATCTTTTAAATGCTATATAAAACATAAAAAATTCTATGTCTAGTATGGCTATTTTTCAAAAACAAATTTTCAAATGAAAAATAGAAATAGTAGAAAGTTGCAAATTTTTATAAAAACTAGTGTCGTTATTCAGGATTTTCTCAGCTTTCATTTAAAAAATTGCGTCAAAAAATCTTTTAAATTAGCTGAGATATTGCCAAAAATATGGTGTGAAATACCTATGTTACGCACTGTATATTAGATTTTTAGTATTTTTCTTTATCCTGTTCTTCCATGCTATATTTTGTTTGGTTCAAGCGCTTGGTCTGGATAATTATGCTTGTGGATGGAAAATCACGATTAATGTCATTCAGTAAGTCGTGACCATATATGATATTTTTATTGATTACATATCCTACTACATTAAATGTGTGTGTGTCCAGATGATCTCGGGAAACCCGGAGCGCGATTGCAAAAGTTGTAGGGAACGATGAGAGAAGACGATTGACACCAAAATCATCGAAATCAGAGACAAGAAAGTTTTTTGAAAAAATTTATTTTATTTTAGAGTAAAAAGGCGAAGTGGTTTTGAAGCGCTCGGTTGTGCCAAACGGAGAAACTGCGAGCGCGTTAGCTCTCGGTCTAGTGGCGCAAAGAAGGGCGGAAGCTCCTTCCCAAGGTCCCCACGATACGTCATGTTTTCGACTTTTTTTGGTTGACATGCAGCACCGTAGTCAGGATTTTTGCCAGGGGGTTTGAGGATCTTAAAAACATACTGGTCTCCTTATGTTTTTTGAGAAAAACGTAAGTGGGGACCAAGGTTTTTATTTTTTTAAAATTTTTTTTGCAAAATGCAGAAAATTACGATTTTTGTTGAAAAATAGGAAAATTTTGGACGTTTTTTGATAGAAAAATAGCAAATTTTGGTCATTTTTTATGAAAAAAACATGTCGTATTGGAAAAATTGAACAATTTTGAGGAAAAATGTACAATTTTAGTGAAAAAATCATGTTATACAATAAAAAAATTTATGTCATATTGAAAAAATTTGCATCCAAAAATGGACAATTTTGCGAAAAAATTCGTGTCGTACCTAAAAATAAAACATATCGTATTTTGGCGATCCGCGCCAAAATACGTCAGGTTTTTAAATTTCGGCGTGATACGACGCCATGGGGGAGGGGGACAGTCCCCCTCCCCAAGTGCACTTATGCTCCCGTATGTTTTTGTCCGAAATTTTTGAAAAATTAAAAAAATTCTAATGGTTCTCCTTTTAAAGAATTTTTTACTAAAATTTTCGACATTTTTTCAACAAAAATGTCTAATATCTGCTATTTTCAAAAATTTTTTCCATTTTTTGCTTAAAACAAGCACTTCTCTACAAAATTTTCGTCTGTGGTGCTGGTTTTTTAACTTTATTTAAAGATTTCACTCAAATTGTCCTAAAATTTTCATACTTCAACAAAAAAGTGCGTAAATTTTAAAAAATTTGGTAAAACATAAGGGGGGACCATTTAGGAAATTTTTTTCGTTTTTTCCATTATGGGGGAGGGCTGCGCTGCCTGGCCTCTCTGCCTACGACACTGGGAAGGTATGTCAAAAAATCAAGGGTACTGTTTGGATTTTTTGGCATTTTTTAAATCGGTTAAAACAGGTGCTCTTATGAATTTGTCAACCTCCGATAAATTTCCTCCTTCCTACCCCACACATTAGATAAATACCTTGTACTTGCTCTATTTTCCGTTCATATTATAAGCAGTAAAATTTTAATGTTTAGAGATCATATCTTTGTCGGTATCATAATGATGGCAACTGCTTTGCTCTTTTCTGCGGCTTTCATTGGAATGGTGTTAGGTCTTTTTAAGGTCCATAACTTGTATCGTGGAGCTGGTTTCAGTATTGACAAGGCAAGAAAAGAGTTCACCGATGGGGTGATGTCGGATAGAAACGTTCAAAATGCAGCGAATACGGCCGCAAGAGCCGCCGCTGCGCATGCGGTTAATGAAGCAGTCTCTGGACGTTATTAAAGTTTGTTATATGTTTTTTTCTTCAACGCTTGATATTTTTATATATGTCATTTAAGTGTTGATGTTTATTTTGATTCTTAATTTAAAGGGACGTTGCACGCTCTAACCATTTTGAAGAACAGATTTTCGTGCTAATAATTAGATCTAATTGCAATTCAGGCAATTTTGTTGAATTTGTAAATGTTTTTCAAAAAAAGTTGAAAGCATTGAAAAAAGCAACCAAAATGTTTGTTTGTATGAAAAAAATTGATTTTTCAACAAAGCTTTTAAGAGTTTCAAAAAATTTGGAACAAAAAACTTTTGAAAAACAATCACAAATTCAACAAAATTGCAATTAGATCTAATTATTAGCACGAAAATCTGTTCTTCAAAATTGTTAGAGCGTGCACCGTCCCTTTAAAGTCATTCTCGTTCGAATTTTACACTTTGATCAAAATCAAATATATAATTTCTTTGGGCATATTCGATGTTGCTTACCTTCTTTATGATTAACAAGTTTATAAATTATTTTAAAAAGTTTCTTGTTAGAAGGCACTTATGAAAAAAAGTCGAATTTTTTCTTTTAAAATTGGCTGAAAACATCCTACTATTATGGGTATTTTCAAGCGAGAAACACATTGGTGATGTTATTTAATTCAATTGCTGTTTTGTACAAGTGAAAAAGTATCTTGTTTATCGCTTAAAAATACCCCTAATAGGATGTTTTATACTGATTTTAAAGAAGAAAAAATTTCGACTTTTTGACTATATAAGTGGCCTCCCAACAAGTGAAATAGCTCCAAAGTTTATATACTATATTCAAATTTTCAAATAATATATTTTTTATACCCATTTTTGGAGGTAAACAACATATGCAATTTTTCTTATTTATATTGTAAAGCATATTATGTTTTTATGAATCATGGTTTTTATTTTTCAAAATTAGATAGACATCAAAACGTTTTTTGTAATTTGATTCCATTTTGAGTATACTGACATTTTAGAAGATGGGTTTTATAAAACTATTTATTTGAATTTAAAATAAAAATTTTAATTGTCCGATGACTATTGTCGCACACCTATAGTTCACGTAGTGACGTAGCCAGAAAATTTTTATAGGGGGTCCTACCCAGAAATTTTCAAAATTTTACCTTGATTCCCCCCATTTATGTTTTTTTCGAAAAATTTCTTAAATTTTGGGGAAAACTTAATTTTAATTTTTTCCGCTATGGGGGCCGAACCTGCCTACTCTGCCTACGTCACTGAGCCCACGAAATTACATTAATATTAACTTTATTTGAAATGGGCCAAAAATTTTGTTCATTAACATCTTCATTGAATGGAAGAGAATCACGTCATTTTTGTGTCATTGGCTCAAATTGTTAATAGAAGCAGCAGGGAATTGTCAAAAAATAGACAGAAATTTCTATAAAAATGCGTTAAACAATTACGTTCGAATGTGGCTAACACTTTTATTTTATGACTTCATTAAATCCTTACCAACTTTCCATCTGAGCAACAAAAATTTACGGATTTCTCGGAGTCTGGATAATAAAGTGGGCTGGGGATTGGACTTAATTTAAATAACAGTAGTTAAATTGGGTATTCATTCAAACCAAGCCTAGCATTTCCTTTTATCGTTGAGCGCCGGTGGTTTGGCAATGTTGGTGCAGTTTAAAGCAATATTATTTGCCTTTGCTTTACTTTTTGTTAATGCAGCTATAGATGCTGAACTTCAATCGACGAAATTTGAAAGACAAGATCGTGATTATAGGCCACTACAAGTAAATTTACTAGGATAACTTACAACGATTTTTAGTCGTTGCAAGTTATCCGTTTTCGAAATTTTGAATTCAAGTCGTTGTAAGTTGTCCTGGGGTTAGTGTACCACTGTGATGCATAACATATATATGTTCAATATATTTTATGCCACCACTGTGGTACACTAAACCCAGGACAACTTACAACGATTTTTAGTCGTTGCACAATACCTCGAGTCTCTGAACTTTCGCACCTCCTGTGATACCTTTATTCAATAGAGGATGAGCCAAAAATCGTACTTTTGCGTTTTTCTAGTGAAAATTTTTCAAAAATCACCTATAAGGGGTGATTTTCATGCGATTTAAAAAAAAGTTTAACACACAAGTACGATTTTTTGGACCACTCTTTTTGACTTTTTGGCTCACCCATTTTTGGCTTTTTTGGCACTCTGTAAATGCCTATAAATTTAGTTTGGAAAACGTGATGGCTCATACAGACCCTTGCAATTTGGCAAAAAGAATAGCTATAGACCGTTACAATTTGGAAAACGAAGCTTAGTCCCATATATTGAATTTGCTGATAATTTTTATTAAAAAATGATCTTGCTTAAAATTGTCATGTAATAAAAAGTTTATGTGTTATCGTTTTGAACATAAGTGGGGAAAAGCGGCGGAAATATGGCTCGAGGATAATTCACACCGCGGATAATTCATATCGGTGGATATACCAGCTGAATTGTCCGTTGGTGTGGATTGTCCGACAGTGAGAATTGTCCTCGAGCCCGGAAATACCACTACCCCCACCCACCATAAAAAACTCCGAACCAACTTTCGGAGCTACTTCGGCTCTTATATCCATTTTCTATCGGTTTCCTAACTATGAATTTTTATGAGGAAAGCCTTACAAGGGATGGTCCCAACTTGCTAATCACTAAATTTTTTGGAGCTACTTCGGCTCTTATACCCCATTGGGCTCTAGGACATTTCTCAACGGACGTTTCTCAACGAAAAAGCGGATATTTCTCAACAAATTTAAAAATAAATGATTAATCGCGTCAATTTACAGATTTTATTGCAATTCAGGCAATTGCGCGCGAAAATTAGTATTATAATTTGGTCGTTGAGAAATGTCCACCCTCGATTTCTTACTTAGTTGAGAAATGTCCTAGAGCCCCCCATTGAACGTGTCTAAATCTAAAAATTTTATTTTTCGAAATTTTCTCAAAAATGACCCTATTAGGGATAATTTTATGCGAGAAACGCGTTGGTGATGTTATAATATAAAAATACTTCCACATTCGAAGAAATTGAATTTTTACATATTTTATATATCATAGAATGCCCAAAAATTCAATTTTCTCGAGTGTGGAAGTGTTTTTACGTAAAAATAACATCGCCAACGTGTTTACCGCATAAAATTACCCCTAATAGGGTCATTTTTGAGAAAATTTTTCGATTTTAGACCACGTTCAATGGGGGTATAAGAGCTGAAGTAGCTCCTAACTTTCGATCGAAAGTGTCGAAAAAACCAGAGCAAATTATGATTATGAGTGAAATTTTTTTTCTCGGTTTTGATTCTTATTCATCGACATTTTTGGAAAATTTTCAATCTGAATTTAAAGTGGCTAATTCGTTTTCTTCTAATATGCATAAATAAAACAGGAAAACACTTGGTTATTCAATTTTCAAATGCACTCACTCAACTTCGCCCTGGAGAACTTAAAATTTCTTTATTGAAGCTGTTGATAATCTGATAGAATGTCCGATTCTACAACAACATCTCAATATGTTCCATTAGGCAATACAGGTAAATTTGTGTTCGAATTTTTATATAACAATTTGTCTGTTAACTTGGCGGAGGCATTTTTAAAATTAAAGAAAGTTTTTCTGAAAAATGCGTACTTTTATTGCCTGATTTTCAATATTAATTTATTATTGAAACGAAAATTCAAAAAATTTTTAAAAAAACAACCTATAACGCATATGAAAATCTTTTTCTATGCCGAGATATCGAATTTTATTTCATTGTATATTATGGATCTGGATCACCCTGTACATTTTTAGGTGTTTTAAATGTCATATCACGAATCCCAGATTTTCACTTCATCTTAGTCATAATCTCGTCGGTTTTAATCGGCATAACGATTCTTGCATCTATTTATATATATTGCATGGTTTTTCGAAAAACTAATAGAAACATTCCAAACTCTACGACACAACCAAATGGAGATGCTAACACGAAACAAGTAAAACTAGTTGTTGATCAAGTTTAGAAGACGGTAGTAGAATTTTTCCCATGACAACGCTTTTAAAAAGTTGTCCCACTACAGGATGAACAAAAAACCGTACTTTTGCGTTGTTTGTTGAAAAATTTTCAACAAATTTTTTCAAAAATCACCTATATGGGGTATTTTCATGCGAGAAATCGATTGTATGCATCGAAACCCCGTTGAAGACGCTTCCCAGATCGTGAAATATCAAATTGTCAGACAACGTGGACCCCTGAGATCCCAACATTCGGTATTAATTCCGAAAATTATATATTTCATAGTCTAGGATGTGTTTTCAAGGTTTTTCGATGCGCGCAATCGATTTTTTCTCGCGTGAAAATACTCCTTATAGGTAAAAAATTTTGAAAATTTTTTGCCAAAAAACGCAAAGTATGTTTTTTGCTCACCCTGTAAAAATTTTTAACATTTATTTTTTACACAATTTTTTAAACATGGTAAATAAAATTTTAAAGATGTGCGCCAATATTTTCCTAACAATAATTTTCACTGCTTGTTTGTTCAGCTTAAACTTGCATGGGAAACTTACGAGGAGGAAAACTTTACTATTCATAAATATGTTTTGATGAGTGGCGTAGCCGAGGGAGGGGCGATCTCTCCCTTCCCTCCAGATCGGACCAAAAACACGAAAAAATCATAAGGGTACCCGGAACTAGTATCGATTATGTATCTCACTGAACGTGATTTTTCACAAAATGTTTTTCATTTTCTGGAATTGACCCCTTTAGAGGTAATTTTATGCGGGGAATCCGAATTTCACATTTTCGATACCTGAAAATCTCTTTCCCCGAATCAAGAACAAGCTGTTTATATGACGTATGGCATGTGATTCTTGTCAAAAATGTAAGCCTAAAGAGGGTCCACATGCCATACGTCATATAAATAGCCTTTTCTTGATTTCGGAGAAATTTTCAGGTCTCGAAAATGAGAAATTCGAATTCCCCGCATAAAATTACCCCTAGAGGGGTCAATTCCAGACGATGAAAAAAATTTTTTTCGAAAAATGTCACGTTCAGTGGTATACCTAATCGATACTAGATCCGGGGGTACCCTTTATAATTTTAATAAAATACGAAAAGTATCAAAATTGACCACCTATTTTGAATAAATTTCGGATGACCGCCCCCCCCCCCTCACCGATCCCAAATCGCCCCGACCGTTCTGACATGTCTGGCTACTCCACTGGTTTTGATGGCCATACGGACTAATTTTGCAAAACATTTTTGCAACACAAAATTTTCAAGACAATTTTCGCTGACATTTTTCGTAGGACCATTTTCGTGGCACAAATTTTTTCAACATTTTTCGCGGTACAAAATTTTACGACACTTTTCGTGCCACTATTTTTTGGGACAATTTTCGTGGCACGAAATTTTACGACGTTTTTCGTGACACAAAATTTTATGACATTTTTTGCAGTGGCGAAAAAACGTAGGAATTATGGAAAATTATCACCGATGCAACAAATGTTGTAAAATTTTGTGCCACGAAAAATGTTCCAAAAAATTGTGCCAAGAAAAATATTGGAAAAGTTTGTGCCACAAAAAATGTCTCGAAAATTTTGTGTTGCAAAAATATTTTACAAAATTAGGCCATATGCTGTTTTGATACATAACTTTTTATACTCTTTTATAAAATAAACCATAAAATATAACAAATTAGCGGCGGCGTTAGAATTATGGAATACGAATATGAGCAATTGCTTCCCGTGGAAAAAATCAAAGGATTCCCCTTATATTTTGATCGGAAAAGGTACCAAATTTTCACTTCATGAAATGAAACCCTAACACCGCTCGAACGGTAACTATAATTATGTTTTTAACGTCTTTCACGTTTGCCGCCTTTCTTCAACATTTCGGCCACTCTTTCTTCTTCAGTCATAGAATCCCTTTGCTTCACTAGTTTACTTTCTTCCCACAATTTCTCGTGATATGCAGCGAGGTCTTCCAATTCAGCACGATCATCAAAAAAGTATAGGATCTCCTTTTTCTCCGCGAGTTCTTCCCTTTTCTTTTCAATTTCTTCTAGTCGTAGTCTTAAGTTGAATCTCTCAGCCTAAAAACAAGCCTATTTACAAAATACTAATTTTATAAAAGTATTTTTTGGGTATTAATGTGAAACAGGGGATCCACTCAAAATTTTTAAAATATTTTCAACTTACGATATCAACGTTGCTTAAATTGCCAGATCGGACGGGATGCTAACTTCGGACTTTGAATTTTGGGTTCAGCTTTTTTATAGTTGGGGCTGAAATGGACTATATCCCCCCTCTCACATAAAATTCCAAAAATTCATTGAAAAAATGAGGAAAATCCATAAATTACCCCTCCATACCCCCTCCCCAATTTTTTTCTGCCCACGGCACTGGGATGTCGGTATTGCAAGTTACCTGTGATTCGATTCGAGCAGTACGTAATCTGTTCCATTCTTGAAATTCTTGTTTCTGAGCTTCCATTAAGGCTTCTTCTGCTTTATTAAGATTCGATTTAAATGATGACCAGAATTCATCCGATAGAGCAATATTTGAATCAATCGATTGAGGTTCACCTAAGAGTTCCTAAAAAATAGGAGCTACTACACAATAGGAGAAGGACCGCCCACATGAAAATTTTTTCTGGAAATGACTCCTCTAGGGGTAAGAACATGCGGGGAATCCGAATTTGACATTTTTGATGCGAAAAAACGCTTCCCTGGTTCAGGGAAGGCCTGTGTATTGAAGCGAAAAGTCGCAAAAATGCGATTTTTGTCTAAATACGATTCTGGGCATGATTTTTACCCTTTTTAGGGTAAAAATGTGTGGGGAATCCGAATTTGACATTATAAAATTTCTCGGATTCAAGACAAGCTGCATATCAACGCAAAATTCGAGAAAATAACATATCGTGGTCTAAAAACAACGCTTTTTCTTATATTCATTTTTATTAACAATAACATATTTTGTGCATTATAATTCAAAATAAAACCAATGATTTAATCCAATTAACAAATAATTTTTGCGTCGATATACAGCTTTCTTTGAATCCGAGGAATTTTATAAATGTCAAATTCGGATTCCCCGCACATTTTTACCCCAAAAGGGGCCGTTTTTAGGCAAAAATCTCATTTTTGCAACTTTTCGCTTCAATACACAATACGTCTTCCCTGAATCGGGGTAACGTTTTTGCGCGTCGAAAATATCAAATTCGGATTCCCCGCATTTTTTATCCCTAGATGGGTCATTCCAGAAAATTTTTTTCACGTGGGTGGCATTCGTCACAACGCAAATATTTTCGACCCCAAATTTTTTTACCTAAAACAATTGACTGAATTTCCCATAAACCCTATAAAACTGTCAAGAAAATGTGGTTATACTTTCATTGTTTGTGACGAATGCGTCGTGACAAAGTTGGATATGCCGCTTACATTAATTTTTTCGAGGATAGAATAGTCAGGATCTTCTTGCCGTTTTTCTTCTGGTATTTGTCCGAGTAATTCTCCAACTCTTATGCGGCATAGCTCCAATGTCTTACTATTAATTTGTTTCAATATTCCAGAGTTCAATAGGTCAATAGTTTCACTCAATTTTGGCCGAAAAATTAAGCCTAGTAAGCGGATATCATCTTTAAATGGCGAGTTGTCTAGATGAAACGAAAACCATTCCAGGGACTTCCCGCATAGCTGGTCCTCTTCAACAAGATCGAATAGTTGATCATTGTAGAAGTTCTTCAAAAATGGATAACGAAACATTTTCTAAATTTACAAAGAATGAATTCATACACATATTAAAAAATCACACATGACAAGATGGGGACTCCCTACCTTAATGAGTCATTTTAGAGAAAAAATTTTTGAAAAATTTTCGCCAAAAAAAACCGACAAATGACGGTTTTGGAACACTCTGTATTTTTTCTTAAGAAATTTTTGTTCGAGAATAGTTAAGAGAAGTCCCACCATTGCTCTTGTATGATATAATTACTAACAATATTTTCTTGCTCCTCATCAATTTCTTCTTCTACTGGTTTTGGCTGTATTTTGTCATCAAAAATTCTTTGCTCTTTAGGAAGCTCGATGAATTTTAACAAGCTATACACTGATAAAAAGTTCAATAAAGTGCATTCAAACATTTCTTGTTGCATATAAAGCGTTGCTATCTTTGCGGCAGCTAAAACATGATACGGTGACGTAGCCAGACTCCCATGAATGGTGGGGAACCACCAAAAAATCATAAGGAGGGCCTTTCAATGGCGTAGCTAGGGGGGGGGGCGAAACTCGAGGTGGTTCCTGGAAAAAACCATAAAAGTCTCCCTTATGTTTTTGCCCGAAATTTTTCTAAAAATCCTAATGGTCCCCTATAACGATTTTGCATAAAATCTTATATTTTTCACCAAAAAGGTCGCAAAATTTCCATTTTTTCCTACAAAAATTGTAATTTTTTGAGCATTTTCAGCTTAAAAACAAGCGTTTATCAAAAAAATTTTCGCCTGTGGCTGGATTTTTGAAAAAAAACTTTAGGAAAAATCGGTTAAAATTCTCATTTTTTGCCCCCTGTAGTGTGAAGAGAGCTTACAAAGCCCTCACAACTTTCCACCTCAGAAATCTTTGCTCAATAACTGGCATCTTAGCAACATGTTTGGTCGTGGGTAAGGGCCCACAACTATTATCATCTCTAGGAAAGTTCAGATATTAATAGAAGAGAAAAGCGAATAGATACTTCTCTCGGAAGTATTGTAGGCAAAAAATATCTGTCTGCTTCTTACCTGGAATATTTTCTTTTGTCAAAAACTGATTCATAAGCAAGCAACCAAGGTGGTAATTTGGAAATATACCATAATTAATCTAAAATTTCGAATTGGCATTTGTCGCAGATTCATAATAAGAAGTTCCAGTGGCGTAGAAAGACATGTCATAACGGTAAGGCTGCGTTCAAGCATGTCAAAAAATGTAACTTTGCCTGATTTTCAATAAAATCATGTTTATTGAAACGATTGGTCATGAAGCATAAAATTGTATTGCTTCATGACCAATCGTTTCAATAAACACAATTTTATTGAAAATCAGGCAAAGTTACATTTTTGATATGTTTGAAAGCAGCCTAATACATCAAAATTTGAACATTTGTGGCTACCCAAAAACGAAACATCAGCACTTAGCCTGTGTGAGTGATCACGCTGACCTCGAACATAACGTAGGGGCCGGCTGTTATTTATTTCAGTACCTACCGGATCATTTAGTATTTTAAACAGTAAATCAGTTTCATCGTATTTGAGCAAAAGTCGAATAATAGCATATCCAGTTGAATCCAATTGTTCTGGCGCACTATCTGTATGTCGAAACTTGTAAAGGAAGTTCACAACCTAAATATCATAAATGAAAATCAACGGAAAAAATTACATCAGGAATTTGATCCGCTTCTCTTGATATACAGGCAGCTGCATCCAAATCAACAGCGCTAAAAGAATATTTGAAGCTAGTTCACTTATTGAGCCGCACTTATCGAGGCCCAAACGTTCAAAAAATTTTCTTTTAAAACCAACTAAAAAACATCGTATTAGGTTTATCATTTGAAAATTTATCGTTAACATTTACAGAAAAAGTTCGACCAACGAGGAAATTTTTGATCCAAAAGTAAATTTTTTTGAGCGTTTGGACCTCGATAAGTGATGCCGAATAAGTGAACTAGCTCCAAAAATTTAAATATTGAGCAAAACATTCATGAATAGTAGTGAAATTTCTTTCATGTCTTTATCACAAGGCCTTTCACAAAAGATTACCTGATTCTACCAGATGTCTGCAACTTTTTCTGCAACATTACTATCCATTCATAATCAGTTCCAAGACCAAGTTGATCCAAATGATTGAGTCGGGCTTCCCATTCAGCATTTAAATTAAAATTTGGAGAAGTTAAAGCCCGTAAAGTTGATGCTAATGAAAGATAACGGTGGCGAAAATTTGCAAACTTTAGATTTAATGCCAAGCGGTTGGATAAGACTCGTGTATACATTGCTTAAATTTTACCTAAAAGAAATGTGTACACGAAATGGTCAACTTTTAACACGAGGTAGCGCAACCGTAGAGCAGGAATAACCGATAAATGTTCGGTTACGGTTTTAGTAAGATGGCATTTTCATGCTTTGGTGATGCGCGCAATCGATTTCTCGTTAAAATTTTTCCTTAGAGGGGTCGTTTTTCAAACAATTTTTTCCGAGAATGGGCCTTGAAATGCACGCCCCCTTTAAAAAACCGAAAAAAGTCGATGAATTGATCGGTTGTTTATCGATTATATGATTGTTTTAACCATCGGTTACTGTTTTTTATCGGTTATTCAAACAAGCGTTGTCAAATACTAGAAAAAGCGAAAATCGTTAATAGATAAGTTAGGAAATAAAAATCCAGAATGATTGTACAAAATGTGATATTATTTTTTATAAATAATTGACAAGGTATAAACTACAATTTAAACATAATTAAAAAACTATCGAAAACTTGAGTAAAATTCAAAATTGAAAGGTATAACAATTTCGTTTTTTGGTCAAAATTCGATTTTTGACAAAAACTTCGTTTTTTTCAAAAAAACAAAAAACGTAGATTATCTTAGATTTAAACGAAACATTATTTTTACAATTTAACAATAAATATCAGAATCTTAATTTAAAAAAATGAATATAAAAGTTTATGTTCCGAGCACAACATCAGTTTCATTTCCAGGAAAGACTCCAATTTCATTGGCAAGTTCTTTACTCAAACATCGTCTAGTCTGCAAGCGATAATAGCCATCAGCACACTTGAAAATCATCATAGACTTAAAAATTTTTCTATATAAGTACCTTTTTATATTGAAAACGAGTAAAACCAGCCGGAATAGACATCTTATGCACATCCGTTAAATGTCGCGAAAGAGTGGATCCAGTCTTATAAGTATTTCCGCACATGTGACATAAATATGGTGCTTCTTTGTAACTCTATATAATGAGAACTTTTGAAGAATCTAAAAAACAATTACCTCATCGTGTTTTCTCAAATGGATGTTTAACTGTTTTCTCCATTTAAATTTCTCATCACATGTTGGGCATGAAAATTTCGGAGTTTCTTCATGAATAGCCATATGCTTAGTCAAATCACTACTCTGTCCAAAACTAAAAATAACCGAAAGGTACCCTTATGATTTTTTTTCAAATTTTTTCCTGACGGGGGGAGGCAATTGTTTGGACTGTCCCCCCCCCCTTCGCTACGTGTCTGGGGCAGGCCCGTAGGGAGTCCGTTTCGAAGGCGGCTCCATAAAGGGGACTCAATCGTAAGAGTTCCCTTTATGTTGTTTTAAAATTTTTTGTCCAAAATTTGATAAAAATCATTAGTGTCCCCCTTATGTGATTTTTTCACCAAATTTTTTTGGCAAAAACATAAGGAGAATAATTAGAAAAAATTTAATTTTTTTGATTTCGGGATGGAGAACGGAGCCCCAACGTAGCTGGCAAAGGGCCCCGATAATCAAAAATTTGCAAATTGTCTGAAAGTTTTCGAACAATTATGACAATATAAGAGTAATCTCTCAAAATTTTGGTCCTTTTTGATAAAAATTTTTGTCAAAAACATAAGGGGGACCGGTGAAAAACTGTGTCTGTTGAGCGCTCTTTATACTACTTTTTGAAGCTCAAATTATACAAATTTTGAGCCTAAAGGGCATGTTCCCTCAGAGGAGATATCTAAATAAGTATCCCTAAAGTTAACTAGTACCAAAAAACTTACTATTTAGAGCACACATGGCAAAGATGCGTTTTTATCTTAGCATGCACCAAAGCAACATGTCTTTTCATAGCTACAAAAATCAATATAAACTTTTATTAAAAAGGTGCGGCAATTACCATATTCACTTTCCAATGCCATTGGACAGTACGCACATTTGAAATTCCTAACATGTCGACGACAGTGGATCTTCAACAAGCGAGCAGTGTTAAACTTCTTTTGACATAAAAAACATATAAAGTCGCCTAGAAAAAGAATTTTTAATAATATAAAATTTTGTCCTAAAAACCTACCATTTTGACGCCGATTGATATGATCAAAAAGCTTGGTATTGTTGGCAAAAAATGATCCACAAAACGGGCAAGCACAATATTTATCACCGGAATGATGTCTGACATGAATTCGTAGATTGTTCTTGTTATTATGCACCACAGTACAATCTAAATAAAAAAGATCGATCAATGACTAATCAAAGTTTTTGGAAGCGTTTAGTTAGAGACTGTCAGGAGGTCTTCAGGACCTGCGTACAAAAAAAGTGTTCATCTATCATTTTTGAGATTTTTGGTACAAATGTTAGATTTTTATCATCTGTAGAATTCAAAAATAGCAAAATTCGCACTTTTAGTTTTTTATTTTAAAATTGGACAGAGATTAAGTAAATCAAGTCATCTTCTTTAAGCTAAGTCTCCACTAAAAAAAACGAAATTACCTGATCCCCATTTACATGCGAAACCATTTTCAGAACAATTCTTCTCGTCTAATAGATCGATATGACTATTAATATGCCCAAAATACAAATTTATATCATCAAAGTGATCCTACAAAACTTTATTAGTTGAGCTAATTATAATCAAAATTACCGTACAACCATCCCATTCACATATAAGAGGCTCACCCTGATAAAGAATACGGGGTGACATAGGAAAGCCGCAACTAAAAGGCCTGTTTACAACAAAACTCGAAAAAGATTACAACTTACGCCAATGAGTCGGGGAAACGGACCTTGATAGCAACCATTCCGGCAACCAGTTTAGTAGCATGAAAAACATGCATTTTCAAATGACGATTGAATTCATCAATATTTTCTGACTCAACACCACAACCTCGAACTTGACAAATATGATAACTTTCTAAATATAAAATGTTAATACACTCCTCCTGTGCAAAAATATAAGTTCACCCTAATTTTTGGGAGTTTCGGACTCTAGAATATACAAGTTGAATTTTGATGCAATTTTTTGATAGAATATGATTTTTTACTGTCCTGAGTACAATAAAAAAAATTAAAGTGAAGGTCTCCGAGTGCATTTAAGCACGTGTGTTTTTTTGAAAATTTTTCGCCAAAAAAACGCAAAAGTACGTTTTTTTGGCTCATCATATATTTAAAAAAATTCTTGATAACTTTTCTCATTCAAGAAAATAACTAACCAGTAGAAAAGATGGCTGTATACTCTAGTAAATGCTTTTCTAAATGTGCTTCTAAGTCGCAAACAGAATCAAGACGTTCAAAGCATTCTGCCCAAAGGCAAACCAATTTCATAGGTGTATTTGGATCCTCGGTTTCTTCCACCCATAAATACGCATCGTCTAAAGTCGTGGCTGCTTCTTCCGACGTAGAAGTCGAAGGTTCTGATAATGAAAAACTAGTCAAGTTTTCAAACATTCAAATAGTAAATACCTAAAAATGTATTAGCAAGTAATGATAGTGAAACATAATAAAATGGCATTAAAATTTCAGTGGAATAGTCAGGCAGGCCTCTTCTGTAACTCAACGGTACTAGAGCTTTTGACAACGATAAAATCGTTGCCAAAAGCTCGTTTTAAAAAAAGTGGCGTTGCCAAAAGCTCGTGTACCCTAATCCTGATTTTCCCGCCATATGACTACGCAGGAATGTATCAAAAAACTATATAAAGATCCACGTTTCTTTTCGTTTCAATCTACACGTTGCCTGATTCAATAAAAAGTTCCGTGATAGCCACAAAAAATTTTCGACTATACAACTTTTAAGCTTAAAAGCTTTATTTTTCGTTCACTTTCATGAATTTTTCAAATAAAATATAGTTTGCCAATGTTCGTTGTAATTAATTGTTTAGTTCAAAGCGATCAATATACAGTCAGTAGCACACTTGAAAATAAAAAAATGCAACTCAACGAGTACAATTTTACTCGTTAACTTATCAAAAGTTAAAGAGAAATTCAAATCGCCAATCGTGTGCCACACAGGCAAAACTCCAAAATTCAAATTTTTTTACCAGAATTTTCCATTTTTCTATAAAAATTGTAATTTTCTGAGCATTTTCAGCTTAAAAGCTTAAAAATAAGCATTTTTTTCAAAACAATTTCTACCAAAAAAGTCGCCAAGTGCTCCCTCCTCCCCATCCAGCGGCTGAAATTACGCCACTGATGGCTAACCTCTTGAAAACGTGAGGATAGCCTCATAAAAATTAGTTTTATGAGGATAGCTTCATGTTTTCAAAAGGCTAGCCACCTAGTATGCCAAATTTTTGAATTTTTTGTGAGTGCACCAACTTTTTACCAGAATCTGGTAATCAGATACAGGGGGCGGCAAAAGTCCTGGCCTAGGCGGCAAAATTTCAAAAACGTGTTTTCTCGACTATTCTGGACGAGAAAACACCTTTTCAACGTTTTTGACAATGTCAGGATGCCGCTCCCTGTATATTTTTAACGCAATTAAAGGACTAGTCCAGTTTTGAAAACTTTGTATTGTCTGAAAGTTCGGAGCTACTACACAATAGGGGGGGGGGGGGGGGTACGGGGAATCCAAATTTGACATTTATAAAATTCCTCGGATTCAAGAAAATCTGTATTCGAGAAAATAACATATTTTGGTCTAAAAACAACGCTTTATCTTTCCCCGCACAATTTTAAAAGAGTTCTTTTAGGCAAAAATCGCATTTTTGCAACTTTTCGCTTCAATACACAATACGCATTCCCTGAATCAGGGAAGTGTTTTTCGCTTCTAAAATGTCAAATTCAGATTCCCCGCATGTTTTTACCTCTAGAGGAGTTATTTCTAGAAACAATTTTCACGATAGTGGCCCCCATTGTGTAGTAGCTTTGAAAGTTCTCGTTTGTATAAGTTAAATTTAATTATAGTCCAAATTGCAGTGATTATAACCGACCATTTTCATGCGTATTTGTTGATATAGGATTCATGAGTGAA
>OZJO01001062.1:0-14056 GCA_900406225.1 Acrobeloides nanus | reverse complement strand
AAGAAAAAATTGTAGTGGACCGTGGTGAATGTCTAAAAAATCGAGATTAGGAAAAAATAAAAAAAATAAACTTTTTCCATACCTGACTACCTTTGTTATAATACAGATTGACAACATATCTCTTTGTCAAAAAATGCAACAAAAGTGGCGTAAAAGTGAACAATCCAATAAAAATATCACACATTATGGCAAAGGCCACAACTCCCAAATTATCTGTATTCGAGGTCAACTTAGCAGTAAAAATCGGAATCACAGCAGCGCCCAAAGCTGAGCTTGACAAAGAAATGATCTAAAAATATAAAAACTGGCAAAGAAAATTTTCCAGAAAGGATTAGTGCATCTACAGGGTTAGGGACCGTCATAACCCCTGAAAACCGTACAATATTTTCTAACAAATAGATGGTACGGATGTGGTTTTTTAAATTTCAACCAAATATGGCTTAAAATATTAGTTATGAGTCTATAAAAAAGCTATAAAAATAGTGATTTTTCTGAAAAAGATTGTTTTTTCACATCTCTGCTTCTGTTGGCTAGAAAAGGGCCAAAAAAGTCGATTCAACCAAAAAACCTCGTGTATTCTGATTATTCAGGTAAAAAACTAGCGTTTTATAGCAAAACCTCAAAATCGAGGTCCGAACACTTTTCTTAGAAAATCTTGTGGGCTTATAACGGTCCCTATATTTGTGAGCGAAAATATGATTTTCATAACAAATTTTTTATAGCAAATATTTTACAAAACAAATCCAATTTTTGGTTGCCGCGCATTAACCAAAAAATTTTTTTACTGGTTTTTGCTCTTAAAATATGCTTTTTGAAGTCCGGATTGGTGATTTTGAAGAAAAAATCTGGAAACTTTGTTCATCTATGATCTTTGAGTGTCAAAAAATTGAAACGTTCGTTGGAAAGATTGAAAAAATTGACTTAAACGGCAGAAAATGAACAAAAATTGGCTAGATCTGAAAAAATCGGCGATTCGACAAATTCGATCGATTTTTTGACCTTTTTCTACCATTCTTAATGAATTTTCAGACGTAAAATCATCTCTCCTCGATTTTTTCAATCCAAAAAATCATAGATGTACTAAGTCTTATCCGGAAAATTTTGTGTCATTTTTGCGGAAATCTCACACCTTGGCCCGTTTAATTATTTTTCTATGGTAATCATGATTCGTTTCACCACTTCCATTTTCCTTCAAATGCAATATGGAAACACCCAAGTCTTCTTCCGAAATCGACTTCAAAGGCACTAATTTGACGTTTGACTTCGCTCTACCAAGCGCAGCAGCATTAGCAGTATCATTTTTCAAAACAAAACCTGTCTTAAAATATCGTTGAATAAGTGCAAAATTTGTACGAGAAGTTAGAAACTTTTGAGAAATTGTTATAGTTTTTCCAAAACAGAGTGAGCAAAACATTTGTCTGAAAAATAGGATTTTAAGTTCAAAATTTGTGAAAAATAAAAAGTTGAGCTCAAAAATTTTAGAAATAATAAAACCAAACCGGGTTAAAAAGTATACATGGAAAATTACCACAGTTTCAAAAATAACGATGCAACATAAAATTCATTAAAGAGCATAAATAAACAAAATAAATTGGACATAATATAACAAATTATAATGTAGAAATTTTGATTCACATTCTTAACGAGCGTCATATACCATAAGCTTTCGGCAACGTTTCTTGTACAGAATACGGTAACCACACTCCCGACAACGGATCGGATCTTTTGGACGGATTTCATTTTCGCTGTGGCACTCGCCACAGATGTAGATCATAGCAGATAGTCCTAAAAAATTTGACATATTAGGGGTGCACATAGTTACTCGTGCAAGTAAATTTGTTCTTCTCACGCTCAACTAACTNTCATAGCAGATAGTCCTAAAAAATTTGACATATTAGGGGTGCACATAGTTACTCGTGCAAGTAAATTTGTTCTTCTCGCGCTCAACTAACTACGTGCACCCCTTTAGAGATTTGAAAAGCGAAAAATCTTGCCTCGAGTTTGTTCAGATGCTGGTGCTGGAGTCATAGCAGCCATCCGCGGATTTGGCGTTTGAAGTGGATTTGGAGTTGCCATTTTTGAAATATAGAGAAAGGCTAAAATTTTTGGAAGCTTCAGAAAATCAAAATAATCCGGAACTTATGCACTTCGGCCCACCCAAAAATTTGGGGGCCAAACTGCACTGATCAGTGCAGTTAGGCCCCTCCCCAAATTTTTTGGGGGGGGCCGAAGTGCATAAGTTCCAATAATCCGATCTTATAGTGTTATTCAAATTTTTTAAATAAACAAGTTTGCTACTTTAACTCATAACATTTTGAATCCATGTACATTTAGACCCAAAATGTTGATTTTTACCGTTTTAAAGAGAAATCTCACAAGGGAACCTTGTTTATAGATCTATCTATATAGATTGCTTAAAAGATGCTCATTTCACTTTTTTAAATGAATTTTTTAAAGAAAATAAAGCGTTAATTCCTTTTTAATGTATGCAAGATCAAAAAAGGATAACTTTTTTGCAATCCACATACAAGATTTCTTTAAAACGCTAAAAATAGAATTTTGGCTTCAAATATCCCCTGAGTTAAAAAAAGTCATGGCCAGACCCGTATTTATATGAGTGATTTATACTTTCCGCCACGGCAAGAACAAATTTGGCCGCGGAAAACGCGAGTTTTTGTTTATAGTTTGCTGATGCATTTTTCTCTGCGGCAAGCCGCCGAGCAGGTTTTCCCATAGGAATTTTGGGTACTACTAAGCGTTAAAAAAACACGTGTCCGGGTTTTTGTGCGCCACCCTGTTTTTTTTAGAAAATTGTATGAAAAATTTTTTTCTTACCTTAGCTAACAATTGTTAGCTAAAGCAGGATTTATACTTCTGTCGCGACGCGACAGTGCATTTTTGTGTCACGCAACACGTCGCGAGTTGGCGTTTATAGTCTGTCACGCGATCATAGTTCGGAAGGGACCCACTTTTTTGGGACCCCGGACCCCATGGGTCCCAGGACCCAAAGGACCCCCATACAAGATTTTTGCTTGAAAAGGAAATTAACCCTAGAAAATGGGATTTTTTCAAAAATGCAATTTTCTCGGGTTTCCTGAGCTTTTTAGCGCCCTAAATAAACTTCACTAAACCCCTAGGTGCAATTTTTCATGAGGAACATTTTTCACGTTGACGAGAAATTCTGAAAAAATTCTGGTTTTTCAGTGTTATTCGAAAAATCGTCATAACTTTAAAATGGAATTTTTTCAGAATTTCTCGTCAACGCGAAAAATGTTCCTCGTGAAAAGTTAGGGGGGAGGCGGGGGTTCTAGGGGAAGGAATGGAGGCCTGAAACNGTATTATTCGAAAAATCGCTATAACTCGATCAGGTTAGCGTTTCAGGCCTCCATTCTTTCCCCTAGAACCCCCGCCTCTCCCCTAACTTTTCACGAGGAACATTTTTCGCGTTGACGAGAAATTCTGAAAAAATTCCGTTTTAAAGTTATGGCCATTTTTCGAAAAACACTGAATATGGTTTTTCACTGGGGTCCCGGACCCATTTCCGGACTATGCACGCGATACAAAAATGCATTGTCGCTTGCGATGCAACTATAAATGCAATTGCCTCGCGTCGTGCGACACGCCGAGCGAAGGAAGTATAAATCCTCGGTAAGGATACCTACTAGGGGGGGGAGGGCAAAAGTCCTGACATTGTCAAAAACGCTGAAAAGGTGTTTTCTCGTCCAGAATTGTCGAGAAAACACGTTTTTGAAATGTCAAGACTTTTGTCCTCCCCCCTTTTAGCTTTATCCATTTATCTTCAGCTAAGGATAAGGGGATTTTTAGCATTAACTACAGATAATTTTACCCTTAGCACTATCCCTACGGATTTTAGCTGCGGATATTGTTAGCCTTAGCTAAGGATGGTTATCCTTAGCCCTAGCTAGCAATTATCGCTACCATTATCCCTACTGCCACCGGTGAAAAATTGTAAAATTGTCCCATGAAAATTGACCGTGAAAATACGCCTAGTGCTCTTAATTTCTAAATTTTTTACAATCAAAGAATCCTTACAAAAATTCTAAATCTAATTCCCCAAAAAGATTGCTAATAAAATAAAAATCTTCTATGAAATTTTTAATTAAAATATTTCATATTTTCTATACAATGCCAAACTTTTTGGCGAGAAATTCATATCCCTGAGAGTTGAAAATTCTACGTAAGTAAAATACATACATGTATAGAACTCACTACCTGCTAGACATGCATAAATTGGACGTGTAATAAGGCCGTCCTTGGGAATAGTATTAAGGTGGGCTCATCTTTTTGATGTGTTTTTTTTCGAGAAAAATCTATATGCGTGGCTGTTTTTTTAAGTTTTTTTTATTTGTTTCTTTTAAATGTCATGATAGACAAATCAGACAGGTTTTTGGAAGCCTTGTCGATGACCTAATTTTTATCTTTCTTTCATGTGAAAGTTGGAAGAATAGAATTTTCAAGAAACTGATATTTTCTATTCTTTTCTAATAAAAATTTTCTAGAAATTTCTTTTTTTAGTTGTAAAATTTTTCACGTCGGGTACTTGGATCTCTATGCGGATATTTATTTTTATTCTTTTATTTATTTTTGGCGCACTAGCTGTTGATAGGTCGAATTTTAAAACATGTGATCAAGCGACTTTTTGCAAGTAGGATAAATTTTTCAAATTTTGAGTACAAACATATCTTAGGCGCCACCGTAACCAAGAAAAGAAAGCAAATTATGAAGTAGAACCATCTTCGGTAGTTACAAATGAAACTGGTATAGAGGCTAGACTGATCAGCCCGGTTAATCGGTTAAAGTTATCTATCGTGCTTTTACAAGATTCAACTTTACGTGTACTTATTGATGAGGCTGGTACAGTTATAAGACCAAGATTTCAACCCCTTGTTGCTCTAAATGGCGAGCCGAAACAACAAAAGTATGACGTTTGCTAAAAGATTTTAGACAAAAAATGCATTTGCGCCGTAGGAATCCTATCTTGCGACACATCTGGTTGAGGATTGTGACCAAAAACAGCAGGACTATGGCTGTAATAGAAATAGCTGATGAATCACGAGTTCGGCCTTCCGCCCAGTGGCATAGGGCCAGTCCATGCCTCAGCCAGCAGCTGCACGCATGAAATCACGCGTGATCACGCAGCAGGCTTTTTCAACAACTGCTGCGTGAACCAAGCTGTTTGGTTCACGCAGCAGCAGCTGCTGTCTGAGGCATGGACTGACCCATAGGCAGAAGGGTCGGGGCACTTCAAAAAATGCTGATTTTTCCCAAAAATCATAGGGGGCCTTTATGTGTAGGGATTTTTTTTACTTTGACCCATAGGAGGCCTACCTGCCACCCTCTTGCCTACTCCACTGCTACCGCCTCTAGCTGAACGTGTTTTGCCATAACGCCTGAGAGGACAATCGCTCGCAAAAGAGATTGCCTACCACACATGATCTATTAGCTGAATTTTAGGCTAACGGGTGCAGATCAGGATAAAGATTCAGCGTCATTTGTTACACCAACTGGTGAAAAAATTGTGCTCACGTTTAAGCCTTTCCGAATTGATGTTTTCATCAAGAAAGAGCTCATTGTTAGTATCAACTCGAAAAATTTGCTCAAATTCGAACATTTCCGTGAAAAAGGTGCCGCTGATACCGATGAAGAAGGGTTCTGGGAGGAATCTTTCAAGTCTTTCCAAGACAGCAAACCATATGGCTCAAGTTCAGTTGGTGTGGATATTTCATTTTTGGGTTATAAATTTATCTATGGAATCCCGAATGCTGATACCTTTGCACTTCGTAGCACAACGTAAGCATAATTTTTAACGATAATATTATTATGCGAATTTTAGAAATTCGGAGCCTTATCGCTTTTATAATCTTGATGTTTTCGAATATGAGTTGAATAACCCGATGGCATTATATGGTTCGATACCATATGTGATTGCACACAATCAACATCAGACTTTGTCGCTGCTCTGGTTGAACTCTGCTGAAACATGGGCGGATATACACTCTTCTACTGCGGATAAGGTATGCTCAAGCGTCAAAAAGTGTCAAATTTGAATCTTATAAATATGCGAATTTTGGGCTCAATGTAAATTATATTGTGCCCAAAATTCGCATATTTATAAGTTTTAATTGTTGACAAATTTTTCAATTTGTGACAAAATTTCGATTTTTGATAAATTGCTAGTACGACATCTCGTGCGCGAAGCGAAAAAAATTCAAATTTTCTATTTTCCAAGAAATTTGGGCAAAAATTCGATTTTTTAAAATCAACATTTTCACTAAAGCTTCGATTTTCATTTTAAAAATTCTATTTTTGAATAAAAATTCGGTTTTCAAAAAAAACAAAAGCATATTGTTGTCCTGACAAGGATGTTTCTTTTTTGTATCTTGTCTGAAAACCCTCATAACTCGCCTTTTTAGGGCATGTTAGCATCGATAGTCGACAAATTCCGGCCATCCTCCGAAGTCCCACAAATCGACGTCCATTTCATTTCCGAAACTGGTGTTATCGACTTATTCCTCTTCTTGGGTCCCAAACCGAAAGACGTTTTCCGACAATATGCTAGTTTAACCGGCGTCACTCCACTACCACCACAATTCGCGATTGCCTATCACCAATGCCGGTGGAATTACAAGGACGAAGCGGATGTTGCCGGAGTCCATGCTGGTTTTGACGAGCATGATATTCCGTTTGACGTGATTTGGTTGGATATTGAATATACGGATGGGAAGAAGTATTTCACATGGGATCCGACTAAATTTCCGACTCCGAAAGAAATGCAAAATCAGCTAGCTGCAAATGTATATCACATACAAGATTTTTTTCACCAAAAGATTTTTTAGGGCAGAAAACTTGTCACCATCATCGACCCCCATATTAAAAAAGACTCCGGCTATCACATTTACAAAGAAGCCCAAGACCTCGGATATTTCGTCAAAAAATCAAATGGAGATGACTATGAAGGACATTGTTGGCCCGGTGCTTCTTCATATTTGGATTACATGAATCCAACTGTGAGAGACTGGTGGGCTAGCCAATATGCTTTAGATAAATTTGCTGGCTCCACCGAAAACCTGTGGATATGGAACGATATGAACGAACCGAGTGTGTTCAGCGGTCCAGAAACAACGATGGAAAAAGATGCTCGGCATTATGGTGGTTGGGAACACCGGGAAGTTCATAACATCTATGGTTTGATGATGGTATGTTATAGCACTAGGATCAATCATCATGATACCACAACTAGATGCATTCAGGCGCGCAGAGAGGGGGGAAAATCCGGACAATTACCTTCCCAGAATTGATAAGATGAAAACATTTTGTTCTTGCCCCTCATGTTTTTAGTGAGCTTTACATTTCTAGGTATACCACAATAAACTTTTCTCCTTATAGGAGCTAGAGAGAAGATAGATAGATACTGGTTGTGTGCAAGAAATTTTTAAACCTATATCGGTTGTCGTAACGCAAGGAACTCTTTCACCCGGTTTGATAACGAGTCTTTCCGAGCTTTGCGTCACGTAGTTCTCATTCTAGTGGGGACAACCTTCCTAAGCAACTCTGTCAAGTACGGTTCGTACACCGACATTTGTTCATGACCTTTATGCAGGGCTTGTGCTTCCACTCTATCTTTAAAATCTAGACTATGCACATGCAAAAAGGGAGGGGTATGGGGATTGTTTAAACCCTGTGCATCACCTAGGCATTTTAAGACTGATTTAACTTTGGCAATGCACTTTTTGTAAGGGTCATTCCATCCGAAAAATTTGTGGAAGAGGACCGACTAATGGCCTCTTATCGAGCTGTCCACAAACTTTTCTTGAGGGGTTACTCAATTTCATATCTGATAGATAGATGCACCGCCATAGACGTCCTCAGCGTCCATCTCAATGGGTAACTTAATTCCAAGACCACTTCTCGCTGAATATTCACGCATCGGCGGACTCAAACCAACCAAAAACTAGTCGCAATTTTTTGGCTTGCCCATTGTTTGCCTAGACTACTCCCTGCCGAAGTGGCTTTCGAATGCCCGATTGAACCAAAATTATATTTTTTAACGCTGTGATAATCTAAGCCATTTTTAGCACACGTCCACCCATCAAGGTCTACTTCAACGTAGCAACAAACGCCTTCGCCCCTTCATTCTAACTCGCTCCTTCTTTGCCGGCACACAAAGAACCGCTGCCGTCTGGACTGGTGACAACGCCGCAGAGTGGTCCCATTTAAAATCAACTGTACCGATGCTATTGAAGCTTTCCGCTTCGGGTATTCCCTTCGTGGGTGCGGATGTTGGTGGATTTTTTAAGAATCCAGATGAGCAGTTGCTAGTCCGATGGTATCAAGCAGGAGCTTTTCAACCGTTCTTCCGAGCTCATGCTCATATTGATACGAGAAGAAGAGAGCCATGGTTGTTCTCGGAACAAACGAAAGATGCTATAAAGAAGGCAATAAAAGCTCGATACCGTTTCTTGCCTTATTGGTGAGCAGTTTAATTGAAATAAGGGTCGGATGAAAGGCAAAAATGCAAATTTTTGCGCCAAAAAAAAATTTGTGCCAAAAAATAAAACTTACTCCATATAGGGTAACTTTGGTAAAAATTAAAAATATGAATTTTTTGAAAAAATCGCAAAAATATCATTTTTGGGCTATCCTGTAGATAAAAAATTGCAACGGTGCATTTTATCCGATTTTTTGAAATCCGCTCATTTATTTTTCATATCTACTCTTTTAGGTACACCCTCTTCTATGAGCACGAAAAAACCGGTCTCCCAATCATGCGACCAGTTTGGGCAGAATTCCCTGAAGACGAAAACAGTTTTGACGAAGAACGTGAATGGCTCGTCGGAAATGCTCTTCTTGTCAGACCTGTTATGGATCCCGACGTTACTCAAACTTCTCTATATCTTCCTGGTCTTAGTGAAGTCTGGTATGAATGGGATAGTCATAAAAGCCGTCCAGGTCCAGGCGCTGTCTATATCGATACCCCGCTCGACAAGATTCCTGTTTACCAACGTGGTGGCACTATAATACCGGTTAGAGAAAGACCAAGAAGAGCGTCTAAATTGATGAAAAATGATCCTATTACATTGTATATTGCAACGAATTACAAGGTACCTATTAGTGCTCGATTCCGGGTCCGGTATCGACTTTTTGGCCGGGACGGGATTTTTCGGGATGCACCTTGGTGGGGTTCGGGACGGAATTTTGTAATTTTTTGTTATTGAATTAAATTTCTGAATCCGAATCCTGCTTATTCGGTAAATTTATCCCAACTGTGGATGGGATTTGAGATTCGGGACGGGATCGAGTTTCGAGCAAAATTTTCGGGACGGGGTCCAAAAAATCTCGGGATTTTCGGGATGGGATCTAATACTAGTACCTATTATCCAAAAATATGAAAAGACGATTTGTAGGACTTTGCAAATGGTACCCTATATATGGATGATGGAGAGACTTTTGAGTATAAGAATGGAGATTATTTGTACTGGGGCTTCACCTTCAAAAAGATTAATGAATATGATTTTGCTATAAGTTCAAAAAATTTGGATACGAATGGAAAATTCGACCCAGATGTGTGGATTGAAAAGATTGTTATTCGAGGAGTTAGATTCTATCCAAGGAATATACACCTCTATTATGATGGTAAATTTATGCATAGATTTTGAAATATGCAAATTTTGGGCTCTGAACATTTTTATGCTCCTACAATTAGATATTTTAAAATCAATATATACAGGGTGTATCGAAAAAAAAGGAATTTTGGCGATTTTTTCATGTTTTTTCGATCCGAAATTTTTTTCATTAATCCTAAAAATGACCCATATAGGGGTAATTTTATGCGGGAAATCGATTGCGCGCATTCCTGAAGCTTGAAAATGCTTTCCGGATCCTGATTCAGGAAAGTAAGTGTATAAATATGTATTTTTAGCTTTTATGTACACACTTACTTTCTTGAATCAGGATCTGGGAAGCATTTTCAAGCTTCGGGAATGATCGCAATCGATTCCCCACATAAAATTACCCCTATATAGGTCATTTTTATGATTTATGAAAAAAAATTTCGAGACAAAAAACATGAAAAAATCGTCCAAATTCCAGTTTTTTTATACACCCTGTACAAATGTTTATATCAACCTTTTTTTAGACTACACCCCAACCGATCTAGAATTCGAGCACGATCGTGAAAAACACATTGTTACCATCCGCAAACCGGGCGCCTACGTATCCAGGGAATTCCGTATTGATATTCATACATAAAAGAACAAGCAACTCAAACTGTGATCTTTATCTACTTTTTATACAATTGTTTTTGATACGGTTATCTTTATTGAATAATTTATATCTTGGGCTTTTATTTATTCCATATTGCACAGATCTTTTCGATGTTAAATTAAGAAAATTCTTTCATTGTTATTTATGCTGTTTGTTTGTTTTGTAAATGAACAGATGTTTAGGTATTGTTCTTGTTATTTTCGAAATAAACTTTTTAAAGAGATATTCAAAAGCTTGAAATAGTAAAGCGCAGGCAAGTAGGAAAAATTTTTTGGTAAGGCACTCTTTTACTTTAGGACTCACCACTAAAAATTCCATTATTTTTACTCTTTTAAGACACGTTATCTCTAAGAATTGAGTTCGATGAGGACCTAGAAAAAAAATGTCTCAAAATTTTTTGAAACTAAAAAATCTTAAAGTATACATGGTACTTATTAGAGTTAGGAAACCGATAGAAAATGGATCAGTTTCGGTTTTTCTCGAACGGTTTTGGCTTCGACTTTTTTCGGTTTTTCAAAAGTGTCAGTTTCGACTTTTTTCGGTTTCCTAACTCTAAAAAAAAATTTTTGCACTTTTTAAAACTTTTATTAAAAAAATAGCTACCTAGGGGTATTTTTATGCGGAAAACACGATTTTGACATTTTTATTTTGAAAAAACTTCAAGAAATATGACTTTCTTCAATTTTTGTCCATTTTCCTTCAATTTGATGTAAAATTAAAAAATGGAAAAAAAATAATATTTCTTGAAACTTTTTCGAAATAAAAATATCAAAATCGTGTTTTTCGTATAAAAATGCCCTTAGGTAGCTAGTTTTTACAAAAGTTTTTTTATAAAAATTTTTTTTACTACGACTACCGTTGAGACAGAATGAGTTTCAATTGCTTGTTGCTTTAGGTAAGACTTTGCTTACATGAGTATTTTTTCTAAATAAAATAATAATCAAAGATTTCTAACAAAAAAGGAGGAAAGAATCAAAAATGCGATAGAACTCATTGTTCTTGATCTTTCCATGGATCATCATACTTCAACAATAATCTCTTATTTGAATAATGTTGTTATTCTCGCCCACAACTGAATCTCCGTTTTGTTTCAAATCTGTTTTGATTAATAACTCTCATGTGTGATGGGCTTCTACTCGGAATCGCTTGAAGACGGCTAGGTAATAGGGATCGTAATAAGGACCTCCATGTAAAGATATTAAAAAATATTTAAGCACCTCTTAAAATCATAAATAACGACCTAGAAAACCGCAACCTCTAAAACTTTCCCTGGCCGAGATCTCAATGTCCACAAACATCAACAAATACTTTATTAGATAGATTTTTATAACTTATATGAAATCTACGTCAAATAACCGAATGACGAGCTTTTTCCGATTGGACAAGGGCTTCTCAACTCTTGACCTTTGCTCCTAACCCATACATTCAGTCCAATCTTCGACCCCTTATAGATCGAACAACCTGCATGAATGGATAGCTGGTGATTTTGATATTTGGGGTTCAAGTTAAACCACAACATAGCATCTCCAGGGCTGTGAGCAACCGTCACACCGATATTAGTAAAAATTGTTGCTAGAATCAGATATCATTGCTGAATCTAAACCGAATCTACCTCCACCTTCTTCAGCCGTTGTAAATACGGCAATAGGACGGAATGCACCGCACGGTTTTTATAGGACTGAGCGCACAGAGGACTGAGCGCACAATGAATGAGCGCACGGACTGAGCGCACGGACTGAGTGCACAAGGACTGAGCGCACGGACTGAGTGCACAAGGACTGAGCGCACGGACTGAGCGCACAGAGGACTGAGCGCACAATGAATGAGCGCACAATGAATGAGCGCACGGACTGAGCGCACGGACTGAGCGCACATTTTTGAAGGAAAATGTGCGCTCAGTCCGTGCACTCAGTCCGTGCGCTCGCACTTTGTGCGGTGCATTCCGTCCTATTGTCGTAAATACCCTCATAAATGTTGCAATTCAATTTCCAAAAGTTCTTGTATCATTATTTTCAGGTAAAATATCAAAATGGTGTTTGTAATGACCACTAGAGATGTACTTAATCATCTAAATTGGGATTTTGAAGCTTTAAAGGGCTGACAAGGAAAGGGACGGTAGTTGATGGTCACAGATTTTTTCCGAACCACGTTAAAAATGTAGTAGGAACTATATTAAGACGATTAAAATAGATCAGAAGTTGCAATTCGCTCATTGAAGCGAAAAAAATGACTCCAAAAACTAAAAAAATATTGTTTAATTCCTGATGCAAAAAATTGCTCACGGTAGGATTCGAACCTGAGGCTTTGTGGGCGTAGAGCTAACTTTCTATCCACACGGCTACGTAGGCAGCTTTGTGAAATAACTCAAAATATAATTTTATACTTTTTTGCATCTAGAATTAAACAATATTTTTTGAGTTTTTGGAGTCATTTTTTTCGCTTCAATGAGCGAATTGCGGCTTCTGACCTATTTTAATCGTCTTAATATAGCTCCTACTACATTTTTAACATGGTTCGGAAAAAATCTGTGACCATCAAGTACCGTCCCTTTCCTTGTGAGAATTTTTACATTGAAATCCTCTGAAAATTTAAAGTCAAGTGCTGGAACTCTTGTCTGAATGTAGTCGAAGATTTGGGTTAATGCCACAGTTTCATCATGTTCAAGATAAGTACCATTAGCAACACGAGAGTTCGAAATACCTCCTGTTGTTTTCTATAGTATGAATAGTAATGAGAAAATATGAACATCCTACTAGTCGAGATTATGGAGCATTTTTCGCTATTTGTAAAACCTCTTTTACATGACTCATTGAGAAAAAACCATGAAATTTGATTAGCGGTAGATCCGGACTTAATATTTCGACTTTTATAAAAATAAATCCATATTCTCTGGACATGACAAAGCAGCCCGGGTATAAAAAAGAATAATAAAACAACAAAAAAATACCACTTTGTTGACTTTTCCAAAATATGGTCGAGTTTGATGAACTGATATTACAATAATCTAAGAGTTCTTTGGCCCAACGATTTTTACCAATAAAATCTACATCGTCTCGATTGTATGAAGGGTCTAAGAAAATAAAAAGGGATCTTAAGGTTAGTAGAATAAAGATAATAGCAAGACAACGACGTGTACTAGCCAAGATAGAAACTATCTTAAAGGGAGCGTAACATTTATTCTCGAAAAATCGAAAAAATTTTTCCGATTTTCTTCTAAAAACCGACTTTTTTGGGTAATTTCTAGGCGAAAAATCGATTGCGCGCATCCCCGAATCTTGAAAATACTTCCTTGACCCTGATGCAGGGAAATAAGAGTGTGTATTGAAGCGAAATTAGTACATGTTGAATTTTTGCTTCAATACACACTCTTATTTCCTTGAATCACGGTCATAGAAGCGTTTTCAAGCTTCAGGAATGCGCGCAATCGATTCCCCGCATGAAATTACCCCCAGAAATATAATTTTGAGGGAGAAATTTCAAAAATTTCGATTTTCGCTTCAATACACACACCTATTTCCCTGAATCAGGGTCAAGGAAGCATTTTCACGCTTCGGGAATGCGCGCAATCGATTTTTCGCATGACTCCTAATAGGGTCATTTATGTGAAAATAAATTTTTTTTCGAGATCCGGCTACAAAGTACACCCCCTTTAACCCGGGAATGCGCAGCGTATCATATATGATACAAAACACTTTCCAATCAAATAAACAACCGGATGATTTAATCACGTTCTCGGAAGTGGCTTATTTAGTAGTTAGTAGCCTTTCTAAGA
>OZJO01001061.1:0-11984 GCA_900406225.1 Acrobeloides nanus | reverse complement strand
TTGGATAATTTTGGTGTCATTTTGTTCGTCTCATTTAGCTATAACAAATTGCTACAATGTTCATTTTATGAAAATTTAACGATTGATGCAAAAATCGATTTTTCCGCAAAAAATTCAAAAAAGTTTGTGTATTACAACGAAGAGCTAGTAACAAATTCAAACGCAATTATCCCGAAAACTACAACGATTCAGAACATACCGTAAAAACAAACAATGCTCCATTTTTCATGGTCTTTCCGAATATATCATTTTTTCATATGATTGTAACTTACTGCTCCTTTAAAGATTAAGGATTTTCTTCATAACAGAAATTTTTTCACAAAAATTGATGCCCAAAGTTCACTATTTGTTGAAGATTAGAAAACTTAAAAAACGCAAAAATCCAGTTTTATATCACTCCGAAATAATAAATTTAGTTGAAAAAAACTTGATTGACTTCTCGATTGAGAATGGAAACAATAACAAATTATTAAAATTATAAAATAAAAACAAAGCTTTCCCAACAACATCAAACCTTAAATTGACCCGTTTCTAATATATTTTCATTATGAACAATTCGACTGCATTACTTTTATTAATATTTTCTATGTTTTTATTTTCTTATATCAAAGCTGAATGTCTATGGGAAGAAGATGATTTCGATGGTAATGCAAAATGTTTATGGGAAGATGGTAGACAAGTATTTTCTTTAAGCCAAGCACTTGGACTAGGTCGCTAAATTTTTTCAAACTTATATTTAAAATATTTTATATGCTTTTCTTTTATGTAAAATAAACTTTTATAAATAAAGCCAAAAATCATAAGATTTCGTACAATAAACGATAGAGTGAAAAAACAGACCATTATTCGACCTCGCTTATAAGGTACTAGAGCTTTTGGCAACGCTACTTTTTTTAAACTTTTGGCGTTGCCAAAAGCTCTAGTACCGCTTACAAGTACGTTGTTTACGTATATGGCCACCCATGGAGATTCGTAGATCGTTGGAGGCGCTCAGTCTCCTGGTAAAATAAAACTATTATTCAATTTATTCATTAATTACAAAAAATTTGACATCATAAAAAATATTTTAAAAAATTAAAACTATTTCTCTACAGTCTTGTTTACAGTTATTTCAGTTTCAGATAGTTTTCATTGTTCTCTCCAGTTTCTTGAAGTAGAACATCATGAACATTGGTTGATGGGACTAAAAACAATTTTTTATATTTAAAGCTTATAATATAAAGCATACAAAATCCAAGGCCTTGAAGAAATAGCATCATGATTTCAATGACTTTATCTGGTCTTTCGTCTAGAATCCGTCCGCCACAGTCTGCAAGTCTCACAAGTTCATTTTTGTCAATATCCAATTTGGCACTAATATATTCTACATCGGTTAGCGAATAAATTCTTTCACCAACGATTTGTAGTATTGGTACAATAAATATATTTCCATGTCCACATGGACCATAAGGAAATTCAATAGATTTTCGGCTAAAATAAGAGGTTAAAATTTGATTTAAAATTTTACTGTAGATAAGATTCAAGAAAAGCCGCTAGATTATTAGGATTGGTTAGCTGTTCAAAGTATTCACGATAGCCTTGAACCAAGTCAGAATTGCACTTTTCTAAATGGGTACCAAAGTTGTGCCATATGAGAAAATCAACGACCGAATCGGTGATTCCATGTTGATGAAGATCTCGAACGTTTAACTAAAGTGGTTTAAGATTTAATAAAATAATGCAAAATACTTTTTCTCTACCCCATTCATACCAGCTTGGAGCTTTTGCAATGCTGTTGATTAAAATTAACCCATCCAATTTGCTTTGATGTTTTACCTAAAATTCAGCCTTATTAGTTTATGTAAAAAAAGTTTAGTATTAGGAAGGAACAATTCCGTAATTTTTATTATTAAAACTTGATTGCTATATATCCGGTCAGGAATGGCCTTTTTCGATGCGCTTTTTTCGGCATACGGACCGTGTTCCGCGAACATGTTACGCGACATCTATTTCATGCCATTTGTTTCCGCACACATATTGACATTTGTCAACATGACACTTGTTACCCAAAATTTTTTTCTCCTTGATAAGTTCGACAGGAAAGCTAGACAACGATGTAATTTTTCTTCCCTTTTCCTCCCCACTTCTGCTTCAAAAAATTACATCGTTGTCTAGCCTGCCTGTCGAACTTATCAAGGAGAAAACATTTTGAGTAACAAGTGTCGCGAAATATCTGTCGAAAACATCTGTCGCAGGAACAAGTGTCAGGGAATAAGTGTCGTTGGGCGCAAAGTTGTAGAACAACGGTCCGTATGCCTTTTTGAAATGTCATGTTGACAAATGTCAAGTATAAAATTCAATAATAAAAAAATTTTATGCAAATTTCTAAATCAGGTGACTTCGGGGTTTCGCTGAAATGATTTTTCAAAATTATGCAAATTTTAATAAATTTTATACCCCTTTATTTTTTTTATAGAGATGGAATTTTTTATGAAAATTATGTTCATTTATAGAGAAACAATATCGCCCTACAAGATGCACTAATCCGTTTCTTCATCAATGCAAAGATTTTGATATATCGAATTTTTCAAAAATTTGCATAAAACAGAATTTTTTTGGCCTTTCTATAAACTTTACTTACAGCATATTCCAAAATTACATATGCACCGGCGCCAACTCCAAGTCCCACAAATGATTTAAATCTAAATTTATTATTTTACTCTCAAATTTGCATGTACATTTTTTACTCAAAATGTCTAACAATTTCATTTACGATGTCTGCTAAATTTTTCATTGTCGGGTAATGCGCGCTACTTGAGATCTGTTCGGCATTCTTTTCTTGACCGGGTGCATTTATGTTATAAAAACAAAATTCTTGGGCCAACTCAATAGGAGTAAAAACTTGAAGGAATGTACGAAAACTATCTTCGGCTAAAAATTTAATTTTCGACAAATCCAAAAAAGCACCCGATATAAAGTGTTGAGCAAAAAAATATAAATTTTGCGGCGTGGCGACAGTTGAGGATGAGACATTTGAGGATGGCTATTTGAGGACGGATATTTGAGGATGGGATATTTGAGAACGAGACATTTAAGGACGGCATTTATGACCAGGACATTTGAGGGAAAAAGGTGGGATATGTTTTTTTAGACCCTAAATAGCACCTATCTCAAATGTCCCGTTCACAAATGTCCGTCCTCAAATGTCCCATCCTCAAATGTCCTATACTCAAATGTCCGTCCTCAAATGTCCCATCCTCAAATGTCCTATACTCAAATGTCCGTCCTCAAGTGTCAAGTCCTCAAATAGCCATCTTCAAATGCCTCATCCTCAAGTACCCATCCTCAACTGTCGCCACGCCATTTTTGCAACTTTGTTTGCAGTAAAATTGCTTTTCTCGGGTAAAATATTGACTTTTTGCATAATCCTTTCTTTAATTGTAGAGTATTAGATTTTCTATGTGAATAAGAAAAGAATAGGTAAAAAGCTATTATTTTACCTATGAAAAAGTAATTTACTGCTGACAAAAAATCATAATAAGTACGATTTTTTGTGCCACTCTGTATAAAAAATATATAAAGTATGTTTTTTACCATTTAGTCCAATGTCATGAAAGGTTACAAAAGGATGCTTTGTACGTTCACCATAAATTTGTATAAGAATATCACCATAAGAAGTTGGAACTCGGACCTAAGAATAAAATTTTTTACATACATGTATGTTAAAAGAAAATATCAAAACACACGTGTACAACCCCCCTGAATTTCGGGAGGGGGCAACACGCAGGCCCAAATGAGTTTCGCCCGCAAATTTTCGGGCGAGAGCATTTCACCCACAGCGTGGGTTGCGAGCGAGTCGCAAAAATTTTCTCAACAAAAATCATAATTTTTTAAAGCATTTTTAGCTTAAAAAAGTGTTTTTCAACAAAATTTTCGTGTCTATCACCGCGAATAAACATAACGAGACCAAGGTGATTTTTGAAAATTTTTTTAAAAAATCGAAAAAAATCACCTTGGTCCCCCCCCTTATGTTTTTTCCCGCCAGCTGAAAGTCAAAATTTTCGGGGGGGGGAGTGTTTATACACATGTGATACAAAATAAAACATTTGGCATATAAACTTTATTTTATAAGATGCTTACATTTTCTTCATCCAAATTCAAGAAAATTTCATTAGCTATTGTAATTTTTTCGGTTTCAATAGATGTCATTTTTAGATTGACGATTACTTTTAAAAATGGGCCGGAAAAATAATTTTTTATGCCTATTGGAAACTTTAAAATAACTAATACTAATAACTATGCTAAAACGAAAAAAAGATTTTTAAAATGACCTCATAATAACATATTTATTTTATGATCTTTTATCGTTCAAGGAGTTGAAAGATCAAAATAACAACAACTCTCAAAAGAGTCATTTTTAGTGAAAATTTATTTAAATTCTTCGCAATTAGTAAATAAATCAATTTTTGAGAGCGAAAATTTTGTTATTATTTTTATATATAAAAAACTTTTTTTTTTGAAATAATAATTGGTCAAATATTTTTTTATTTTTACATTTTAGTAAACTCACCTTCGATGAAATTAAAAATTCAATAACTAGAAAATTTTTACTTCCTTGTTTTCAGAATTAAAATTTTTAAACATTAAATGAGCTGTTTGCTTATTTTCATATTTATACGTTTGTTTGCATTATCTCCATAATTTTTAAGTCCAATTTCATTAAAGAGGGGGGGGGGGTGCAGATCTAGGTTAATCTCGGTCGAAAAACTTTTTTTCCAAAATCAAAGTCTGACGTCAGATTCGTGTTCCCCACATAAAAATTACCCCTAAAAAGTCACTTTTCGAAAGAAAAATTTTTCGACCGAGATTGATTTCAGATTTGTACCCCCTTTTCAGTTTCTTTCGGGGAGTTGATTTCATGTGAAAGAGCATAAAACTCTGAATATTGTTTGCTTTTATACCACCCACGGTTGATCAAAGTTTGCAAAAAGTTCCAACGAGTGAAATTTTGTTATAAAAGTATTCTTATATGCTGAATAACATGTTTATCAAAAGAAAACCTCATAAGGGGAGACCCTTACTATAACATAAGGGGAGACCCTTACATTTTTTCGGCCTTCAGCCAGAATGGAGAGGGGGCACTGATCCCCGTCGCTCCCTACATCTACGTGGATAAATCTGAAAATTTTGATTCTGTAACATCTGGATGACCCCTAAATGGGCCTATAAGTAGGGTGTCCAGATACACCCTTTAGAGTTGTACTCTCACCGACCCTTTTGCACCCTTGGCGAGTGACAAATTTTGTCTATGAGGGTCCAAATTACACCTTCAGATAAAATATTTACTTTCATTTGTACTTTCAGATAAAATTTTTGCACCCCCATCAAAAAGTAATACGGATATTTTGCCTATAAGTGGTGACCTTACGTTTCTCTGAACTTTAGACAATAAAATTTTCTCTAAATAAACTTTTGAATTTTTCGAAACTTCGATGACCACTAGCGGTAACTTCATAACAAGTTATGAAATATTTATTTCTTTTTATATCTTAACAAATGAACAGAGTTTTTGCGAAATACAGAAGATGATAAAAATAGCATGATAAAATTAAACGAACTAACAATCGAAACAATTGTATTACTTAACTGAACCAAATGCATACAAAAATACGAAGCGTTGAATACCTCAGCCCCTATTAAAAATTCAACAAAATCCAAAGAAATAGGCATCAAATGCGAAATAATAAATTTACCAATAAATGCAGCAAAAATCAAATTAGATTCAGTTGTATGAGTATAACAAGCAGTAATTAGAAATCTGTCGGAATCAGCAGTTCTGAGTACTTTTAAAACTTTATAACACATTATTACCGTTATTATATAAGGCAAGACGGAAGACAATATGACCCCAAAAATTAGACGATATAAAAGTATATACAAGTTTTTATTTGCTATTAGGCTTTCATTTATGAAATAAGAAGATTCAGTATGGTTATAGTGGATGTAAACTTCATAAAATCTAGGAAATGAAATTAAGAATGCTAGGAAGCATTCAAAAAGTAATAAGCGTGGAATCTTCTTTGTTGAAAGTAATCTTTTAAAGAAATTGTTGCTAAAAGGTGCACAAATATGGACATATCTATCAGCCATCAATGTGAACATTATCCAATAGCTTATCATAAATGCCATGTTACAAAAGACATACCTAAACAAATAGTTTTTAAAAGTCATTTCTTACATCAGTCCGTCAGTTCGTAAATCCGCACCCAGCCAACCATCTGCGTAGTGTTTAAAAAACCCCACTTATTCCTCCCCACACCACCAATTTGGTTGAGGGGTCCTAGCAAAATTATAGACTTAAGCAATCTCAATTAGCAAAAAAATTTAGAATTTTTTTTAAATTCATTAAAAATTATATCAAAAATTGACTTCTATAGCCAAATATCAAATTTGAAAAAGGCTAATTTAAAAATAACTGTTTATTGACACGAAAACCTGCTCTTTCGAATAGTTAACTGCACCATCTTATTTTAAAAATTTTATAGTCTGTATCAATGAGAGTGCTTATCAAAAGTTCTCTGACTGATGAGTGATCCCATCCGATCTGGCAAGTTAGGCTGCGCACTAAACGTCTCGACCTTGTTTGAATTGGTTTGTATATTGACACGAAAACATGATTTTTTTTAAACGTGTCCAAATGGGTCGAGCGATAGCTTAAAAATTCCTTAGCGCATGCTGAGTAACTTTAGTTTTAACCACTTTTTATGAAAACCTTTATGTTTCGTAGAAAAACCTTATAAACTTTTTGATATCAAACTCAAAAGTTCGAGCAAAAAAAACAAAAAGTTTATAAGGTTTTTCTTCGAAACATAAAGGTTTTCATAAAAAGTGGTGAAAACTAAAGTTACTAGCATGAGCTAAGGAGTTTTTTAAGCTATCGCTCGACCCATTTGGACACGTTTTAAAAAAATCATGTGTTCGTATCAATATACAAACCAATTCAAACGAGGTCGAAACTAATTCGAGAGGCTGTCTCGAATTCGAGCGTCTCAACTTAGTGGTAAGTCGAGACGTTTAGCGTCTCGACTACCTGTTCAAGACGTTTAGTGCGCAGCCTTAATTAACTTGGACCCACAGGTTCGATCTCGCCGGGACAAAAAGTTTTTGTACGTTCAAAAATTAGAAAATCGATTTTTTGAAGTTAAATAAAACTTGGAAGGCAATTTCAGAAAAAAAACAAGCACTTTTAGCCTTTGTGAAGGTCACGCATGATACTTACCATAATGGCACCAGATAAGTATAAATTGGTTGCATAATCATATTTGGGAAATGTATTAGCAAAGGTGAAATAAAAGTTAATAAAGAACAAATTAAAAGAAATAAATCACAATAAATTATCCATAACAAATAGGTTGTAATTCTCCTCTGAAGTCGCTTTGTACGACACCTCCAAAATTTTTCTTCGGCTTGGTCATATCCTATAAGAATATTATTTTTCAAACCGGCTGAACAAAATGCCGGTAGTGCTTCTCTTTTTTGGTATAAACGCTCTCCATATTTGAGGACACGAAGTGAGAATAAATTCAAAGAAAAACCAACAATAACAATTATAATTAAAATAGGTCCATAAAGCAATGATTCTGGATTAAGTAGAGTTTTCATTCTATCCTTTTTCGACAATCATCAATTTTTGGCTAATATGGATTTATTAATAAGGATTTTTTAAAGATTTAATTTCCTCATATGTATCTGTGTCAATAAGATAATCATGCTATTTATGATTTATTAATTTGTATTTTTAAAATTCCTTCCGGCGTCGCGCCAATTCCATTAACCTTGTAGAATTAAAGTGCGTCTAATAAAAAATTTATTATCCGATATCTTTTCACCTTTATAATTTTTTAATATAATAAATATATTTTTGTTTTTATTACAATTATACAGGGTGTTTAAAAATCTGCTCATGATTTAAAAATTCATTATATCAGCGAGGAAATTGAAATTTTTCATGTGGTTTGTTTTATAATTGGACCTGTTCCGACACAGCTCTGTTGACGATGGGGTGAGCTGAACACAACCGAAGAAAGCGACTTATCCGCACTTACAATAAAGGCCAAGAACTTCATGTCCAACAACAACTTCGAATTCGACGCTCTACAAAGCCAAGACTACAGCTACTCTACTGCCAATAAAAGCTCTTCTATCAATCTATGGATCCTTCAGGCGCCACCCCATTTGCCCCACGTTATACAGTTGCCCCACTAACTTGCCCAGCGTTGTAAGTTACAACGTGGGGCAAGTTGGTGGGGCAACTGTATAACGTGGGGCAAATGGGGTGGCGCCATTCTTCAGCAAAATCTTTGTGGACCGAAACTCAGTTCTTGGTACAATACCTCTATAAAGTTTGAAAGGCTAAAGTTTAACCTTGGGAAATTCGCCAGTTACGAATCATAAATTTGTTCCAAAAATAAATTTCCAAATAATTTTTTCCGCAGAAAGTTTTTCCAATTTTTTTCATATTTTTCGGCCATGTCTACTTTCCCTTCTTTAATTAAAAAAAAGTAAATTTTGTGTGTGTAACTTTGTACGCTCGCATCGCCATTTTTGGCGCAATTTTCTTCGGCCCCGCTCCGCGGGAGGAGGGTTCGTGGATGTGGGGTAAAGATCTTCCGGGGTTAAGTTCTTGCAGGGTTAAGGGCGCGGGTCTTCGGCTCACACAGCCCCCAGGGGGGGGGAGTTAACATGTGAAAGACGCTTTGTAACAACTGTATATTTAGAATATACATGATTAGTGAATCAAAATACAAAAAGAAAATTTTTTATACATATGATAAATGTGTAACGCCGCATCTTTTTGTAAGTATAATCTTTTTACATATTTTTGTAAAATGAAATAGATTAAGAAAAATTATAAATCTAAATTGTAAATTTTAAACTATGCCCACACTCAAATGGAATATTTATATCAACATGTGCATTAGTCTCGCATACTATTTCTTTAAATTCGGCACTTCCATTTGGTCGATATTCTAATATTGGCAAACTATGCCAAACACCAGCATGAAGATGGACTGCTTCATCTAAAATTTTATGTATTCTTCATAGAAAAACCTATAAAGGCCCAAAAATGAAAATTTTTTACACTATCTTTATATAGGACGTGCAAAAATAGGCACACGTACTAATTTCGCCAAATTTTTTCGCCGGACAAAATTTTCCGGAAAATTTTCGCAGACATTTTTCGCTGGACATTATTTTCTGGACAATTTTCGCCGGACAAAATTTTCCGGAAAAATTTCGCTGACTCTTTTTGCTGGACATTTTTCGCCGGACAATATTTTCCAGACAATTTTCGCTGACATTTTTCGCCGGACAATTTTCGCCGACATTTTTCGCTGGACATTATTTTCTGGACAATTTGCGCCGACATTTTTCGCCGGACAATATTTTCCAGACAATTTTCGTCGATTTTTTAAATTTTTAAAAAGACTTTCAATCGTAGGTAACTTTTTAATAACGGCCGGCGAAAATTGTCCGGCGAAAAATGTCGGCGAAAATTGTCTGGAAAATATTGTCCGGCGAAAAATGTCTGCGAATTTTGTCCGGAAAATATTGTCCGGCGAAAAATGTCCGGCGAAGAATGTCAGCGAAAATTTTCCGGAAAATTTTGTCCGGCGAAAAAATTTAGCAAAATTAGTACATGTGCCCAAAAATAACCTAGGCGATATAAATAGCTTAAAAATTTTGGGGAGGGGTGGATGACAAAATCCAAAAATGAGCACTATTACTTTTTTCCCTTTTTGGTTTTTCCCTCTTACTTTTTCCCCTTACAAAAAGTAATTGGGGAAAAAAGTAAGAGGGAAAATAAAGGGGAAAAAGTAATAGTGTCCAAAAATGGGCTTTGAATATAAAACTTACCACCATGAAAATAAAATGCCTTGAGAGTTTCTTTTATTGGCTCTCCATTTTCTGGATTTGGTAGAGCAAAAGCCATGATAAAAGTTGTCTCTGGTTTAAGAGCATGAATGTAATATGTACCATCTGGTCTTGTAGAAATCAACTAAAAACCCGAATAAATTGAGTTTAAAATAAAATATACATGTATACTATATTCGTCTTTTTCGGGACTATATTCTATACCAGCATCCGTATCATTCATATAATTGTAGCTATCATGAAGACCTTCAAAATACAATTTTTGTTTACTGGATGAAGCTTTGGGAATCCATGTAAGCCTAAACTCTTGTTCTAATGAGCCAAGATTATTATGAAAATCTGATGCTTCTGTTCCAGGCCATTGTAAAGGCTGTGCCTATAATTTGGTATAAAAATTGTTGCGTTTTTACACTTGCCTTTTCATGATGACAATCCCAATGTTCAATAAGATCACCGTATGGAGAAAAACGCTTAAATTGGGAACTATATTCAATGATTAATTTTTTATTAGCAAAATCTGGAGATAATACAGGTTCTGGATTGGTGGACCCGTTTGGTAAAATTTTTAAAGAATGAATTTTTGTTTTGTTTATGTTTGATAATTGGATACACAACGGTTCTTGAGTTGGTATAATGATGTGATCATCTAACTAAAAATTTTTTGATTAGGTTTAATGTCAAGTGTCAAATGTAGGGGCGCAGCTAGAAAGGATTAAGAGACGATATCTCGAAAGTTCGAACGTAGTGTTAAACGGTTCGAGTGCCATTCGAGTTGAATTTATTTAGTAAGATTAATGCATGGGAAAGTTTTTAAAAGCCATTTCAAGTCAATCCGAGGAACCGCATCAGAGAAAACCTTGTCCGAAGCTCAATACCATCGATTTTACGTTGATTTTTTGAATTTTCTAACTTGTTTAAAATACCCTAGATAATTTTTTTAGCCCAAAATTTCTATCTGGCCGATGTATTCCAATATGGAGAACATTTCTAGCATAGTTTCGAACAAATCGGAGAAAAAATATTTTTCGACCTCTCCCACTACGGCCACCATGTAAAAAGGCTCAAAAAATCGAAGTTTCTTGGATTTTTTCTAAACTAGGCTAGAAATGTTCTCCATATTGAAATACATCGGCCAGATAGAAATTTTGGGCTAAAAAAATTATCTAGGGTATTTTAAACAAGTTAGAAAATTCAAAAAATCAACGTNACAAGGTTTTCTCTGATGCGGTTCCTCGGATTGACTTGAAATGGCTTTTAAAAACTTTCCCATGCGTTAATCTTACTAAATAAATTCAACTCGAATGGCACTCGAACCGTTTAACATTACGGCCATTAGGTTCGAATTTTCGAGATATCGTATCTTAAGCCACTGTGACTGCATATATTGGGTTGTTGCATAAGTATCGATTGTCAAGCAAGAAAACGAGGTCGGCTCAAAATAAAACTGACTCCATTGTATTATCCAGTGTTTTTTACCTATAACCGATACAAGAAAAAGGCGAAAAAGCAAAGAAAATGGCGAAAAACGGCACTAGTTATTTCTTACCCTTACCGTTACGGACGATTTTTACCAATCATCCCTTACGGTCATTCTTTACCCGGCCATTCTACATTTTTTTTACAAAAAGTGATGTTCTACAAAGTTGTTTGTCGTGATCTCAATAACAACTTTGTAGAACATCACTTTTCATGAAAATATTTCTGTGATGGAGAAACTGACTATAGATCGGTAAGAAATGTCCGCGTAAGGGGGTGAGAGACTTTTGCGCACCGGCATTTGCGCACCGGCATTTGCGCACTGGACATTTGCGCACCGGACATTTGCGCACCAGACATTTGCGCATTTGCAAAATAAAGCAAGGATGACCTAGTGCCGAAAAAACGGCCCAACCCGTTTTAGTATGCAAAAACGCACAAAAAACGTAAATTCGCTATTATGATGCCAGATTATTCCCTAGTGAATATTTGAAGCATACCCTATGAAGGGGCTGCTATTATTAGCTATTATAAGTTAAACTTACTGCTCGATGATATACTTCCATTTGAAAAGTTTCATGTTGACCCATTAT